>CM053034.1:6106030-6126030 GCA_028564925.1 Lithobates sylvaticus | reverse complement strand
TCGAGGCAAAGGCAAGTGACCAGGAAAAATAAAGGCCCTAGGAATAAAATGGGTAGACCTTGAGTGATAAATAAGAGTTCTCCTACAAGCCGTGCATTAAATCCAAGAGCCAGATGGCCACCTGGCTCTTGGACTTAAAGCGGAAGTAAACCCATCGATTTAACAGTTTAAAAAAAAAAGGCATGCCGGGAATGCTAATGCACATTGGCTGTGCTCTCAACCAAACAGTAAAACCATCCAATGGCTGGTGTCAACTCTTTATCCTACCATGTCACTTGCCTCTTCATCCTACCATGTCACTTGCCTCTTCCTCCAGTGCACCATTGGACTTCCTACTCCACGTTTCCACAACCCCTGGGGGAGACTTCCTGTTTATGGTAACCATCCAGCGTGGAAGATCTACTTCCTCAAAGAATTTTGTTAAAATTACTGTATTTATTGGCGTATAACACTTTTTCACCCTGAAAATCTGGTGCAAATATTGTGTGCGTGTTATACGCCGATACTGCAATTTGGGCTGCCTAGGAGGGAACGGGGAGAGAGGCGGGACGAGCGCCATCACATTACATACAGCGAGAATCTCCTGTTTACTCAGCGGCCTCTGTAATGGGAAGTCCCGTCTCCTGGGCCAGCATTGGACCAGTGTTCTGTCTATCATAGAAGCTGGTCCAGGAGGCGGGATTTATATTGTATTAAAGAGGCCGCAGAGTAAACAGGAGATTCTCGTATGTAAATCTGACGGCACTCATCCCGCCCCCCTCCCTGTCCCCTCTGAGACAGCAGTAATCTGAGGAGGGGCGGCAGATGGGCATTGATCAGGGTGCATTCATGGCAATGGTGGGCAATTGTGAGGCTGTAGATGGGCAATGGTGGGCAACTGTGAGGCTGTAGATGGGCATTGATCAGGCTGCATAGATGGGCAATTGTGAGGCTGCATTGATGGGCATTTGTGAGGCTGCATTGATGGGCATTTGTGAGGCTGTAGATGGGCATTTGTGAGGCTGTTGATGGGCATTTGTGAGGCTGTAGATGGGCAATTGTGAGGCTGTAGATGGGCAATTGTGAGGCTGTAGATGGGCAATTGTGAGGCTGTAGATGGCATTGATCAGGCTGCAGATGGCATTGATCAGGCTGCATTGATGGGCAATTGTGAGACTGCAGATGGCATTGATCAGGCTGCAGATGGCATTGATCAGGCTGCAGATGGGCATTGATCAGGCTGCATTGATGGGCACTGACCCTAATTTTGCTTCAAAGTTCTTTATTTAAAATTTAGGTTATTTTCCTGAAACTTGCCTCTTAAAATGAAGGTGCGTGTTATATGCAGGTAAATTGAGATACACCCCATCAGCAATACCAAAACTCCTGATGACGTGAACCATGATTGACGACACATGTTGAGCTCCATGATACATCTCCATTTGGAATCATGTTTTATGAAGAGCTTATGGAGGTATTATGGTGTGATAAATTGTAACAATTATATGTTGTACAATTGTTTTTAATCTAGGTTATGGTTTTTCTATGTTCTAATAAAGGCTATTAGGATTTTGTTTTTATAAAACTCTCTTTCTTAGTAGGCTGAGATTTTAGAAGACACTTTGTAGGTCTCCTATACCAAAAAAAACTACTAACTCTTTTCTAGCAATTGTTTTTCTTTTTGTACACTTCCTGTGGTGTATGCACCGTGTACACTCTCTGTATCTATAAGAGGTTACCAAGATAATGAAATTCCAGTACGCATGTGCATGAACTGGGCACCCAACAGCCAGAGAAAGAAAAGGCTCTTACCAGGCCAGCAGCCCATTCCCACTGCATAACTCCTCAAG
This sequence comes from Lithobates sylvaticus, assembly GCA_028564925.1. Taxonomy (NCBI): domain Eukaryota; kingdom Metazoa; phylum Chordata; class Amphibia; order Anura; family Ranidae; genus Lithobates; species Lithobates sylvaticus. The sequence continues at coordinate 6,124,201 of CM053034.1, read as the reverse complement.
TGAGGCTTAAGATACTACGAGCACAAGACGATCCATGCCCCCATCTGTCTGAAATCGCAATCAAAAAAAGACAATCATCACAGGGAACAAAAATCAAACCTCTACGAATATCGTATTCCACTACTTCAGTTCGTATAAGCAGCTTTTTTTAGAAGACTAAAGATCCCTACTGTTCACTTACAAAAACAGAGTTTAAAGCCACAGTAATTGCACAGAGCAGTCAATATTCTCACACACAGGCTTTTCTCTGAATTACGGTACCTTTGCTCCACTTACCCCCCCCCCCCCCCATTCCCTTACATCACAATCTAGTTGAGAGCCATAAATTTGGAAATAGCACCAGTGATACAATGCGTCAGCTGAATCCGCTGACAACTCAGTCGTGAAATGACATATAAATACTCAATAAATACGTAAGAAAAAAACTACACACCCTGCGTAACGCTAAAAAAATATATATCTAAAAAAAAAAAAAAGGATTACACAAAAAAATAATAATAATGGCTATAAATGGTTAACTATACAAGTGAGCAGCTTGTAACCTTCAAACTGCGCAATATTTTTATGAAAAGCGTCCTATATATCTTCTAAATATTTTGCCCAATGTCAAAAGGAAACAATATTGTAACATCTTTAGCTGGGAAAAACAAAGTGTGCCTTCAGTCTCTTTCAATAAAGCGGTAAAGAAAGATGGCAAAGCAGAGGAGTAACCTACATCATAGCTGGGAAAGACAATATAGGCATTCAGGCTTTTTCAACAAAGTGGTAAAGAAAGATAGCAAAGCAGAGGAGTAACCTACATCCAAGAAGATTTTTTTTTTTTTTTTTTTTTTTTAATGTCGGCCCAGCAAAAAGCAACATTCTAAATTAGTTGCCTTGGGTCATTTGTGCTTTGTCTTGTTGAATAAGGCAATGTATACTATATGGCCAAACGTTTGTGGATACCAGACCACCACACTTACATGAGCTTGTTGGGACATCCTATTCCAGCATGAGGCATAGTTGGAGTTTGAGCGTACTGAATGAGAAAACTTGTCTCACAGTCGCCATTCCAATTTATTCCAAAAGTGTTTAGTAGGGTTGAGGTCAGGTTCTGGTGTTGGAGGAGAAGAAGATCGAGCTCAAAAACAGCCCTCCAAATCATCCTTATGAATTTCAGAAGGTCTGTGGTCAGGTTCTCATTGTGGAAGAGAAGACCTAGCTCAAAAACAGCCCTCCAAATCATCCTTATGAATTTCAGAAGGTCTGTGGTCAGGTTCTCATTGTGGAAGAGAAGACCTAGCTCAAAAATGGCCTTCCAATTCACCCCGAAGGAGTTCAGTAGGGTTGAGCTCAGGTTCTGGTGTTGGAGAAGATCTAGCTCAAAAACAGCCTTCCAATTCACCCTGAAGGAGTTCAGTAGGGCTGTGGTCAGGTTCTCATTGTGGAAGAGAAGACCTAGCTCAAAAATGGCCTTTCAATTCACGCCGAAGGAGTTCAGTAGGGTTGAGCTCAGGTTCTGGTGTTGGAGAAGATCTAGCTCAAAAACAGCCTTCCAATTCACCCTGAAGGAGTTCAGTAGGGCTGTGGTCAGGTTCTCATTGTGGAAGAGAAGACCTAGCTCAAAAATGGCCTTTCAATTCACCCCGAAGGAGTTCAGTAGGGTTGAGCTCAGGTTCTGGTGTTGGAGAAGATCTAGCTCAAAAACAGCCTTCCAATTCACCCTGAAGGAGTTCAGTAGGGCTGTGGTCAGGTTCTCATTGTGGAAGAGAAGACCTAGCTCAAAAACAGCCCTCCAAATCATCCTTATGAATTTCAGAAGGTCTGTGGTCAGGTTCTCATTGTGGAAGAGAAGACCTAGCTCAAAAACAGCCCTCCAAATCATCCTCAAGAAGTTCAGTAGGGCTGTGGTCAGGTTCTCATTGTGGAAGAGAAGACCTAGCTCAAAAATGGCCTTCCAATTCACCCCGAAGGAGTTCAGTAGGGTTGAGCTCAGGTTCTGGTGTTGGAGAAGATCTAGCTCAAAAACAGCCTTCCAATTCACCCTGAAGGAGTTCAGTAGGGCTGTGGTCAGGTTCTCATTGTGGAAGAGAAGACCTAGCTCAAAAAACACCTTTCAATTCATCTGTAAAGTGGACGTAAACCCGGGAAAAAAAAGGAAAATTTGAGCTGGGCAAATATCTTCTGCAGTGTTTTCTTATCGCTTTTCAAAGCACTATGTCCCGTAGCTGTCTCCTGCTCCATTCTTCTGTTATCAGCCTGATAACTTCTGACGAGTTCTCTGTCACATATGATAAAAAAACATCCAGAGTTTTGTGTTGGGGAGGTTGCTATAAAATAGATTAGCACAGAGCTGAACGATTCAACAGACAGAGCTGAAAAAGTCTCTACCTATGAGGAGAAGGAGTGTGTGCTTTTCCTCCAAATCAGCTGCCTTGGCTGTATGCCCAGGCTACACTGAAGTGCGGAACAGGAAAAGAAAATTTCCTAACACAATGTGCACTTTCTAAACAGTATATAAAGATGAAAACCACAGATATACATGTAAAACTTATGTAGGGAGATTTGTTTCATCCCTGTGTATCATCTGAGGCTGTTCACTTCACTGGGTATATGTGATGGTTTACATCCACTTTAAGGTGTGTTCAGTAGGGTTGTCAAGTTCTAATGTTTAAGGAGAAGCCCTAGCTCAAAAACAGCTTTCCAATTCATCATAAATTAGTTCAGTAGGGTTAAAGGGGCCGGTTCTGATGTTTCAGAGGGAAACCCTAGCACAAAAACAGCATTCCAATTCCTCCCTAAGGTGTTTAGTAGGATTGGGGTCAGGTTCTGACATTGGAAGACAAGACTTCGCTCAAAAACAGCCTTCCAATTCATCATAAAGGAGTTCAGTAGTGTTGAGGTCAGGTTCTGTTTCAGGAAAAGACCTGGCTCAAACACAGCCTTCCGATTCATCCTTAAGGTGCTCAGTAGGGTTGAGGTCAGGTTATGTTTCAGAGGAAGACCTAGCTCACAACCAGCCTTCCAATTCATCCTAAAGGTATTCAGTACCAAGACCTCACAAATGACCTCAACCCTACTGAACACCTTTAGGACGAGTTGGAAGGCTGTTTTTGAGCTAGGCCTTCCCCTGAAACATCAGAACCTGACCTCAACCTTACTGAACACCTTAATGATGAATCGGAAGGCTGTTTTTGAGCTAGGTCTTCTTGTCCAACATCAGAACCTGACCTCAACCCTACTGATGCAGATTGTGAGTCAGGTCGTCTCATCCAACATCAGTACCAGACCTCACAAATGACCTCAACCCTACTGATGTTGGATGAGACAACCTGACTCACAATCAGCATCAGTAGGGTAGAGGTCAGGTTCGGATGTTGGAGAAGACTTAGCTAAAAAACAGCCTTCCAATTCATCCTAAAAGGTGGTCAGTAGGGTCGAGGGGGCAGGTTCTGATGTTGGACAAGAAAACCTAGCTCAAAAAACAGCCTTCCAATTCAACCTAAAAGATGTTCAGTAGGGTTGAGGTCAAGTTCTGATGTTGGACAAGAAAACTTAGCTCAAAAACAGCCTTCCAATTCAACCTTAAAAGATGTTCAGTAGGGTTGAGGTAATTTGTGAGGTCTGGTACTGATGTTGGATGAGACAACAGGGCTCACAATCAGCATCAGTAGGATTGAGGACAGGGATCTGAATGGGACAGTCAAGTTCCTCCACACCAAACTCCTTAAACCATGGGGATGGCTTTGTACACCGCACCCTTCACTGGAAACACCCAAACTAAAATTGGGGAGGGGTTCCCATATAGGTAGGTGTGATAGTCAGGTGTCCACAAACCTTTGATTGTATAGTGCAGGTTAAAATTTTACATTTATTTCTAAATTTCATTGTACACCTAAATAGGTTATACTTATATGTATTTATTTTTTTGTGTGTGACATTAGCACAAAGTTAATTTCTTTGTGTACTAGAAGTCAAAATTGATTCTCCCCAGTTTCGAGTGGTGTGGGACAGGGTGTTATCTATACCTAGTATTTACAGCTTTCTTAGTTGTAGTAAGAACATTTTTCTCCCCATCTCTGACATTACAGTAGCAGACCAAGTTTGGCTTTGCAGCGGAGCTTCTGGTGTCATCTGGTAAAAAAGTAAATTTTTTCATACATTCCAATAGAGTACAACTGTTGGGCTGTGTGTGGCCCTCTTGGCTCCTTTGTGGCCCTCAGCCAGTTGTAAGGATTGAAATCACAATTGAAGAAAAGTTTTATGTCTCTTATTTGCGGGATGAAGTGTTGTAAGTGCTAAAGTTACTAGAACGTCCATTACCGAAGCGCTATTAATCTTTTTCTTGCAATAAGTTGGTATGGCCCTTAACATCCACGATACAGCCCCTTGGAAATGCATTCCACTCAATTTTGCCGAGGGTTTCTTCTGAAATTACTGCTCTAGTGGATTCTCCATATTTTTATGCAGAAAATTCAAGTGACACCAGACGTTCGGCTGAAAGGCCGAGCTTGGTGTGAACTAGGCCATGCCTCGAGTTGGGCAGAACCTCTCCTTTGGGTTACTTGAAGGCTGTAAAGACTTTATGGCAGGTCGCACCCTGACCCTTCCACTCAAAATAGAAAACTACATTTTTTGGGTAGAGTTCTTTATGAGGTTTCCACCAATCTGCAAATGTATCTGGCTTGTAGCTTAAATCAGGTGTCTCCAAACTGTGGCCCCAGGGCCAGATGCGGCTCTTTGCGTGTCTTTATCTGGCCCTTGGGGAACTACTACTCCAACTGATACCAATGATGGGACATTGCTTTCTTTCACTGATGTTAAGGCATTTGTGTTCCCACTGGCCAGTCTGGCCCCCCTAAAAGCTTGAAGGACAGTAAACTGGCCCTTGTTTGGAGACCCCTGCCTTAAATGCTTCTTGAAACAACTTTGAGCGATCACCTGACTTTAACTTATGTGGTTGATTTTCAGCAGGGGTAAAAAATAAAATAAAAAAATAAAATAAAAAACCCTGCAAAACTGTAGACACCATAGCAGGAAAGGGTTGTCAAGAAGGATTTGCACCCACTTTAGGACCTGTATTTGTAGGCTTCTGCAAAAGCCACTTGAAGCAGGTGAAGTGCAGGTCAGAATGAGGTCAAGTACGCCTGTCAATGAATTATGAACTGTATTAGGAGAACCTCACACTGGTGTCAAAGGAAAGCCATAAGCACAAGCCCAAAGTTTGCCGACACAAGCCCTAACCAGGCTACTTATGCCAAGAGCAAGAGGAAGCTGCAGATGTAGAGGAAGAAAGCACTTTCAAAAGGATAGGTGCATGTTAAAACAAAAAGTTCACTTATCCCTTTTGCCGCTTTGCTCCGAGCTAAGCCAGCATGGATGTCCCATTGGGTGCAGTGGCTGTGCACGGAAATGCACGCAACAGATAAAGTAAAAACCTGCAAACATGGCCTGTTGGGGGTAGTTGAGGACTAAGGTTGAGAACCACTGAGGTAGGGAACACAAATATCCATTGAATGGAGGAAGCAGGGAGGTCATTGCACTGCAGTTTCTCAGGTACAGCTTCCTCCACAGCAAAGAGAACAGTGATTGGTACAGTAGTGATGTCACCAAATATGACTGCTAGTCCCTTTTGGTGTGAGAGGCAGCAGTGCATTAGATCAGGGGTCATCAACCACTGAGCCGTGGCCTTTCTGCAGCTGGGCTGCCGATGCAGGCGGCCGGCATGAGGCACCTGGGTGGGCGGCATAAGAGAGCCAGGCGGGCAACATGAGACAGCCAGGTGGCGGGCATATGGGAGCCAAGTGGATGGGAGAAGCAAGTGGGGCGGGCAAGCTGAGATGGCATCATCTCTCTCTGCCCCCCCCCCCCTCTTCCAGGCCTCACAGCCTGTGTTCTGTCCGTCTCAATGACAGAGGTGCGGCGGGGAGCAGAGAGATGACATCATCTCTCACCGCTCGCAGCGCATCACCGCTCTCCTGCCTTCATTCAGAACCCCCCACTGCAGAAGCCTGCCTCTGTGCTAAATGGACCAGTGCTGCCACTAATGCAGTGACGCCTGGTGACAGACAACGTGGCAAGTGACATTCCGCATCTGGTGGCAGACATCAGTGTCAAGTGACACGCTCGGGGCTCCCACTGATTCTGCATTATGGTGAGTTGAACTATTTATTTTATTACTACAATGTAGTAATAGAAATGATTCAATCACCCTTACACCATATCAAGCAAGCATGGTGCCGTGCTGATTGAAGGGCTAACGCCAGCCATTGCCTGCGAAAAAATCGCTCCCCGGCCCTCGGCACAATTTTCTTCCAAGCAGCCGGTCCCCGGTGGGGGGATCGCTGCCTTAGATGATCGCACGCTACAGATACACAGGGCTCAAGGCACAGGAAATGGGTTTGGTTTTTCATGGCACAGCTTAGAAAAAATTAACTTTTCTATTCTATGGCACTGTTCACATAATATGCCAACCGGATGAGTTTTAAACTGCATCCGATTTGCATAACATGTGAACCAGGCCGGCTTTCAGAATTTTTTTCTGATGCTGAGATTTGCAACGTGGCTGCGTTATCCAATTACGGGCGGCCCGTGCAGGCAAAGCGGCGTACCCATATGTCACTGCCTGCTTCCGCGTTTTAGGATGTGTACATGGGTGCCAACCCCCCTCACCAATACCCGCTGTGATTGTACACAGTGGGAGTCAGATCCCTCCGATTATTCATGGCTGGGTCCTGCCGACTATTTTTTTCTTTTTTTTTTTTAATGGTTTAAAGTGGTGTTGCCACCCAAAAAAAAAATTTGGCTTAAAAATCATAAAGAAAATAAGAAAAAAAATGATTGGAAAAACAAAAAGGTTTTACTTGCCTCTAAATGCCTGTTGCTAGGGGGTCCCTCGTAGTCTGCCATTTTCTTTGCCCGTGCAATGACATCACTTCCCCCTATGCGCCGCACAGTCATCTGGGACCTGTCATGTGTCCCAGATGAGTGAGCGTCAAATCACGGCGCACGGCGCCGCTCGCGCATGCACAGTGGGTGCCCGGCTGTGAAGCCACAGCCGGGTGCCCACATTAAGGAATGCCGGCGCCGCGAGCGGAGCGGGGAACGAGGGGGGTCTCGTTCCCTCGCATCGCTGGACCCCGGGACAGGTAAGTGTCCGATTATTAAAAGTCAGCAGCTGCAGTATTTGTTTTTTTTTTTTTTTTTTTTGTGGGCCCTCCACTTTAAGTTTTGCCACAGTAAAGGAAATTATGTGGAGACCTCCGACAAAGGTCGAGGATTGGGGTATCCTAGAGATCGGCTTTAAAATGCCCGAAGAGGGCATTCTGATCTTGGCATTGTTGCAGCTACAAGTGTACGAAACGATCGCTCTTCTTCACACACCTGATTTGAAAGGTTTTGTGTGTGCAAAGCCATGTGCTTTCCTCTGTTTGATATCTGCGTGCAAACATTTTCCCAGGCTGTGTACACACTTGCTGAAGGAAAGTGCCAAAAATCCAGTGATAAGAGAGTCTCCGGAGGACGATTGGTGGCCTTTTGATGCAGCTAGACAAGCATAGTTCTCAGGAATCGTAGGAAGTAGAGCGAGGATCCCGGATTATCCACCAAATAAAGCAAAAATAGTATAAAATTCAAGAGTTTGAACAATGTTGTCAGAAAAAAAGTTAGTGATAGCAAAGGATTCATTTTTTTTCTTCTTTTTTTATTTTTAATGACAAACATGTTTTACTTGGGCCCCTTTCACACTTGTGCGACTTGGGACTACAAAGTCGCATGACAAGTCATACCCCAATGATTTCCAATGAGTACCGTTCATATCTGTGGGACTTCAAAGTAGTCCCTGCACTACTTTGGTCCGACTTTGATGCAAGTTGAGGTCTATAGACCTCAAGATTACACAGGCATTCCCTGAAATCGCAGCCACGTAATCGCACGGGGGGCCAAGCCACACTCTATGTTTTATGGGGACAATGAGTACCATTCATATCAGTGCGACTTCACTACTTTAGTCCGACCTTTGAGGCACGTTGAGGTCCATAGACCTCAAGATTACACAGACATTTCCTGAAGTCCCAGTAGCGTGAAAGGGGCCTAACCGTAACAACCTTGATTATCTTTTTGGTTACCCCCCCATTGGGGAGGGCCAAGCCACACTTTGGCCGGCTTCACACTGGGGCGGTGCGGGCGGCGACGGTAAAGCAGCGCTATATTTAGCGCTGCTTTATCATCGTTTTACCCGCGGTATGCGGCCGCTAGCGGGGTGGTTTTAACCCCCGCTAGCGGCCGAAAAAGGGTTAAAAAACTCCGCAAAGCGCCGCTGCAGCGGCGCTTTGCCGGCGGTATCCCCGCGGTCTCCCATTGATTTCAATGGGTAGGAGCGGTGAATACACGCTCCTTCACCACTCCAAAGATGCTGCTAGCAGGACTTTTTTACCGTCCTGCTAGCGCACCGCTCCAGTGTGAAAGCCCTCAGGGCTTTCACACTGGAGACGCAGCAACAGCTGTTTCGGGTCGGTTTGCAGGCGCTATTTTTAGCGCAATAGCGCCTGCAAACCGCCCCAGTGTGAAAGCAGCCTTTGTGTTTTATGGGGACAAGGAGCGAAGCGCTTGAAAGCGAGCACACACAAGTTCCCCCATAGCAAGCAGCTTGCTATGGGGTCATTCGGCAGGGGCCAGGAGTGCCAGCGGGGGGGGGTACCCAAAAAGAGGATCAAGGCTGTTACGGTTAGGCCTCTTTCACGCTATTGCGACTTCAGGAAATGTCTGTGTAATCTTGAGCTCAACGTGCATCAAAGTCGGACCAAAGTAGTGCAGGGACTACTTTGAAGTCGCACAGATATGAATGGTACTCATTGGAAATCACGGGGTACGACTTGTGCTCCGCTCTGTGTCCCCATAAAACACAGAGTGCGGTTTTGGCCTACAACCCCTCCCCGTTCACCCCTCACTGGCTGTGATTGTCTCAGCCAACGAGGAGGGAGAGAGCCCAAGGAGCCTCTGCTCTAATGCACATTGCTGGATCAAGATCAGGCTCAGGTAAGTATATCTGGGGGGGGGGGGGTGATACGGGGTGACCGACAGTCACCAGATCTCTGCTCATGGAGCTCTGAGAACGGAGCGATCAGTGGTGTTTGATCGGTCGGTTCTCAGCCTTTGAGCTGGCGGGAGACAGATGCAGCATCCACCTAGGTAAGTATGATTATAAAATTACCAGACTACTTTTAAGGCCTAGAAGGCTTGTTTTTATTTATTTTTTTTTAAACAAAAAAGCACATAAATGTAATGCAGTTTTATGCTAGATTTGTAATCCCTTCCAGTAACCTGCTCAATATAATTAGTTGAACTGTCTTTGTATCCTGGAAACTGCGGCAGCTGTAATGTCCGCTCAATTTACCATAAGACAATTTTTTTTTTTTTTTATTTTTTTTTTTATTTTATACATTGCAGTAGGATTTAGGCCCCTTTCACACTTATACGACTTGTTCCACGATTTGGGACTGCAAAGTCGCATGACAAGTCGTTCCCCATGATTTCCAATGACAGCCATTCATATTAGTACAACTCCAAGTCGTTCCGACTTCAAAGTAGTCCCTGCACTACTTTTGGTCCGATTTTGATGCCACTTACACAGGCATTCCTTTGCGATCGCGGCAAAAATCGCGTGAATTTGAAGTCGCACAAGTGTGAAAGGGGCCTTCGACAACTCTCACATGTTGTCCAGAAGTGGGAGAACTGTCCCTATTAGTTAAATGGGTTTGTTCTTTTCCTTGATGACAGTGAGGAGCGTAAGTGCCGGTTCACACAGCGGGTGACCTCGAAGGCGATTTAGCCGCCTGACAAGTCGCACTCAATGCATTTCAATAGAACCGTTCTAATAGGAGCGACTTAAGTCGCTCCGACTTAGAAAAAGGTTCCTGTACTACTTTGGGGGGGGGCGACTTCAGAGCGGCTTGCATTGACTTCTATACAGAAGTCGTTTTGCAAGCTGCGCTAAAGTCGCGCTGTACGGGGCGGCTTCAGAGTCGGACGACTTTTGAAACCATGCCTTTTTTTTTTTTAACCCCCCTCCCCCGCTACATGTGTAAATGTGCCCTAAAAAAAGAAAAACAATGTCTAGAGTTGCATTTTCATGTTTAACTGGCAGAAGTACCCTGAGAGTTTTGTCAGAAGTGCCCCCAGGGATACACGAGCAGCACTGTGCCGCGCATGCAATCATCAGCTAGAGCTGAATACTTTCTGGTAAATAGGAAGGGGGGTTCTGTGGTCCCGCTGGAGCCTGATACATGATATTCAGTGTCCAGAAACAGCCGGAGTGTGTGCAGAGCGCCTGGAATCTGCATCCGTCGTCGTATGTCTTTCTGCTTTTAGCATAGCAGCTTCTGAGCAGCCCAAAAATAGCATCCTCCTTCCTCCCGCCCTCTCCTCTCCTCTCCTTTTCTTTTTTTTGTTCTTGCGATCTCTGCGGAAACGCACTGTAGATGGTTCTCAGCAGCTGCACAGACTTCAAGATTTGACAGTTTCTGTAATGCAACTAACCACGTGGCACGCGCCATACCCCACATTCCTTTGTTGTTCTCCTGGACACCGGCTCTGCCTCTGTGCCCCACAACGCGGGCACTGCCCACATCTTCCCACATCTCGCTGTCTGAAAATAGAGATTTTTTTTTATTTATTTTTTTCATACCAAGCTTAAGATTTCTGAGGAAGAACATAATTACTGGCACGGTTCCCGAGCTCTTCAAGGCAGCGGTTTTCAAGTTTCAGAGATGGTGGAGTGTAATTATAATGATGGGCGCAACTCATCCTGGATCCAGGATCTTCGCGTACGCTTGTAAACGGCGTCTATATTGAGTCACTTATGTTTGTAGAATGGTCAGCGGTGGGATTTTTAGCTCGCACAAGGTTGTCAAACTTTACAAAAGTGGCGTTAAAGTTTGTCATTTTGTTAACCACTTCAATACCGGGCACTTAAACACCTTCCTGCCCAGACCAATTTTGAGCTTTCATCGCTGTCGCACTTTGAATGACAATTGCGCGGTCATGCTACACTTATTTTTTGCTAAACAAATAAAAAAAGACTGAAAATGTTGAAAAAAAATTTTTTTTTTTTTTTTTCAGTTTCAAAACTTTGTAAATAAGTAAGTTTTCTCCTTCACTGATGGGGCTGCACTGATAGGCGGCACAGATGAGCATGGATGGGCACTGATAGGCAGCACGGATAGGCGGCATTGTATTTTTTTGGTTTTGTACTGATGGATGCCAATCAGTGCCAAACAATAATGCATGCCAATCAGTGATGCCCATTGTGGGCACTGATTGGCATCCATTGTGGGCACTGATTGGCATCCATTGTAGGCACTGTCATCCCTGGTGGTCTAGGGTGGCATACCTGGTGGTGGGCATCTCTGGTGGCCTGGTGGCATCCCTGGTGGTCCAGTGTGGGCATCCTCGGTGGGGGGGGGGCGCTGCGCTGATAGTCGATCAGCACAGACCCCCCCCTGTCAGAAGAGCAGCCGATCGGCTCTCCTCTACTCACGTCTGAGAGACGCGAGTGAGGAAAAGCCGATCACCGGCTCTTCCTATTTACACTGTGATCAGCCGTGATTGGACACGGCTGATCACGTGGTAAAGAGTCTCCGTCGGAGACTCTTTACCAAGATCGTAGTTGCGGGGTGTCAGACTGACACCTGCAATAACGATCGCCGCGATGCGCCCCCCCCCCCGGGGGTGCGCAGCGGCTCAAAATCCTGAGGACGTCATATGACGTCTGGTCAGGATTTTAAAACCACTTTGCCGATGTCCTTTTGCTATAGGGCGGGCGGCAAGTGGTTAAGCGCTGCGCAAACTGTTGGTGCTCTATAATTCCTGAGTACTAATAATAATTAGGGATGCACCGATACCATTTTTTATTTATTTTTTTACAAGTACCGATACTTTTTCTTTTTAGTAATTACCGATACTTACAGCAACTGTTTTTTGTTTTAACTTCAGCTGTCAGCAATGGTACAAAGCATTGAAAAGTTATTTACAAATGAAATAGATTTATTTTTTATTTTTATTTATTGCCTTTTCAATGTGAAATGTGTAAAAATATTCACTAATAAAACAAAAAAAAAAAGTTTTAATTGTTTATCGTTTATAAAATAGACGTAAATAAAAGAAAAAAAAAAGCAGGAAAATAATAAAATGGAGGAGAGTACAGAGTAAATTAAGGTTTATTGAAGTGGAGTTGCCCCCCCCCCCCCCAAATAAAGCATTAATATTCCTAAAAAAAAAAATACATTTGGAAATTTTTTTTTTAACTCGCCTCTAAATGGCTGTTGCTAGGGGGTCCCTCGTAGTCTGCCTCCTTCAGTGCCTGGGCTGGTGACATCACTTCCCCTCGGCGCAGGAAGGGCTCAGCTCTGCCCCCTCCCTCCTGTCAGTCATCTGGGACACGTGACAGGTCCCAGATGATTGCGCGGCCACTCGCGGCGCTGCTCGCGCATACGCAGTGGATGCCCGGCTGTGAAGCCACAGCCGGGCGCCCCCAGTCACAATGCCGCAGTGCCAAACGCAGGCGAGACGAGCGAGGCTTAGATTCCCCGCATTGCTGGACCCTGGGACAGGTAAGTGTCCAATTATTAAAAGTCAGCAGCTGCTGACTTTTAATTTTTAATGGGCACACCACTTTAAGAGGTTAAACAGAGGAACATTTGTTCATCCCTTTGATCTGCAGATGAAGAAACAGAAATATACAAAAAGAAACAATGTTTCTTTTTATTTTAGTGTTTCAGGGCTGAGCAATGTCGTTAATAAACATTGCCGGCTGCTTTTTTTTATTTTATTTTTTTGACAGCTCCAATTACCGGACTTCTTTAACACAGGGGAGACCCACTGAGTGCTCAAAGTTTCAGGTATCGATGCATTTGCATGAGTACCGATACTTGTGCAAATACTTTGTATCGGTGCAACCCTAATAATAATGATGATGTCAAGGCAGAAGCTTTCGGTTCCAGTTTTGGGTAGAGTTGGGAAAGATTAGAACTCCTTGGCTCTTGGCTTTAGCTGCCATCCATGGCTCCAATACAGAGATTTCCCCTCACTTCCTGTCCTACTGGCAACCGTTTCTTTGGACAGGAAGTGAGAAAATCTGCAACCGGTAGCAAACGTGGAGCTCCACCCCAGTGGCGGCTGGAGCTCAATTTTCTTGGACCCCCCAGGGATCGATCGCCGCTTTATGAACAGGTAAGTATCCCAATATTTAAAAGTCAGCAGCTACAGTATTTGTAGCTGCTGACTTTTAAATTTTTGCTGAAGGAGCCTGTCTGTGTTGCTGTTTTCTATTCTAGTAATACATTGGTAGCAGGACAGGAAATGAGGGTAAATCTCCTCCATGGAGCTCTGGTTCTAATGAATCGCCAACCAGGTGGGTCTACAGGAGACAGTGCCAGAGACAGGGTGAATAGTGCAGCCGGAACTGCATTTTTATGTTACGTCAAACTTATTAAAAAAAAATGTAATAATCTCTAGATTTTGGGCTTTAACCATTTTGCCTACTGGGGCAGTTTTTTTTTTCTTAATTCACACGTTAAAACCTTCATTTTTTTTTTTTTTTCTTAATTCACACGTTAAAACCTTCATTTTTTTTTGGCTAGGAATTACTTTGAACAACACTTTATCAAGGCAAGGAGGATGTGTATGGACGACCAGCAAGGTGCAGCACTGCAGGAAGGAGAGGAGCGGTAGAAAATTTAGGATGATCCCAGCAGAAGATAACTGCGGATTTGTGCCAACATTTTGAAGTAAGCATCAAATCTGGCACACCGCCACTACGTGACAACTCAATTAAATGTTGTGCACCACTTTTGTTTTTAATTTTTTGTCACAGAAGTCCTAATTTTTAAAGGAAACCTGCCAGGAGAAATTCATAGGTTGCCATTGCTGATTACACCTTCCAAATTTTTTTAAAGCGGTTTGGTACTTAAAAATACAGATTGATCCTGTTTAAAACAGTTATGAATATAGATCCCCAAATGAGCATTAAAAAAAAAAAAAAAAGCATTACTTACCCTGCTGTAGTCATTCTTAGAATGACTTCCGGTCTGTCCTCCCGTGGGAGTAGGCGTGGTTTCGGCTCTCCCCCGGCTCCCGCAAAGACCCCTGGGAAATGTTTTGCATTCTTCCCATGAAGCCACGGGGGACGCGGTCAGCACGAAATCTCGAGAGATTTCGAGCGACGCCGCCCGTTGTGATGGCAACCGGAAATTTTACAGCGCTGCTCGCTGAGCGAAGTGAGCATGCGCGGGATCGAGCGGTGAATGCTGGGAGCACAGCATTCACCGCATCCCGGAAGTAAATGCTTGTGGGTCTCTAATGCCCACAAGCAAAATGGAATCGTCCAGCAAGAAATTTTCTAAGTTATCCAGACGGAATCGGCGATCGGCGGGGAGAAGAACTGCAGCAGGTGAGTTACATTTTATTTATGTGTTTAGTTCACACTGTACGGAAAAAAAAAAAAAAAAAACATATTTCGGCGGAATCCTGCTTTAAACCACTTTTTGTGGTGAAAAGACGGCTACAGTGTGGGCTTAAATTGCCGAGAGGGCATACATGGATGTCCTCCCGTTCTCTGTGATCGCAGAGTCCGTGAGACTCAAGTGATCATAGATCGGATAAAGGGCCAATCACAGCAGGCCCTTTACTATGTGATCAGCTGTCAGCAAATGACAGCTGATCATGGAAATAAACATGCCGGTTATCGTTTTTTTTTTTTTTTTTTTCTTCACACTTATGTTGGAGGGATATCAGTCCCCTTAGTGCGCACATGTGCTGCTAATCAGTGCCGCCTAATGGTGCCCATCAGAGTACATAGGTGTTTACATGTTTGCAAAATGTTCTAACAAAGTATGTAAAACTTTGTTTTTTGTTTGTTTTTTGTATTTTTTAAATTTTCTCTTTTTGTGCTAAAAAATAAAAACCAGCAGTGATTAAATATCACTAAAAGAAAGCTCTTTGTGTGAAAAAAAAATGATAAAAAAATGTCATATGTGTTCAGTGTTGCATGACCGCACAATTGTCATTCAAAGTGTGAAAGCGCTAAAAGCTGAAAATTGGCCTGGGCAAGAAGGGGGGTATAAGTGCCCAGTAGGCAAGTGGTAAAGGCTTGTTCATTACGGCCATCCCTCTGAAAAGCAATCTTTGGTGCATTGCGTTTCAGAGGCATTTGACAGGTGGTAAGGAGGTGAATAAATGAATGACTTGTATAGCGCTACCTATGCGAACTGAATCGCCTCAGGGTGCTTTTTGCCACTGGTGTCCATCTGTGGTATAGCGTGGTCCTTGCCCTGTGGGGTCCCGACACGCTTACAAACACATACAACATACACATATTTGGCCAATTTTATCGACAGGATCTAATTAACCTACCAGAATGTCTTTGGAGTGATATGTGGTGATATGTTGCCCTGTTTTAACCTCCGAAATGCAGACACACCAACCATGCTGCGATGCGTTGTAGGGTGGTTACGTTGCGGCCCAATTCACTAAGGCCCCTTTCACACTGGGGGTGCATTGCAGGCGCTGCAGCGCTAAAAATAGCGCCTGCAAAGCGCCCTGAAACAGCCGCTGATGTGTCTCCAGTGTGAAAGCCCCAAGGGCTCTCACACTGGAGCGATGCGCTGGCAGGACGCTAAAAAAAAAGTCCTGCTAGCTGCATCTTTGGAGCGGGGAAGGAGTGGTGTATACACCGCTCCTATACCACTCCTACCCATTGAAATCAATGGGGCAGCACGGCTATACCGCCGGCATATCGCTGCTGTAGCAGCGCTTTGAGGTGGCTTTAACCCTTTCTTGGCCGCTGGCGGGGGGTAAAAGCGCCCCGCTAGCGGCCAAATAGTGCTGCGAAATTGGCGGTAAAAATAGCGGCGTTTTACCGCCGACGTACCCACCACCCCAGTGTGAAACACATGCCATGTTTCATTTTTGCTGCAAGGTATTGCAGCTGCGTCATGTTATAGCCCTGAGTAGCTGCATGCCCTAGTTTAGGTGGGCGGTAAATTTGCAGACTTTTTTTTTTTTGCTGCCCCTGTGTGTGCGAGTCTTTTAAAGGTTGATTTCTGGCTGCTATGGTGATGGGATAGTATTCTATGAGTTGGAATGCACAGCTGCAATAAGGACGCGTTGTATACTCCCTATCAGTGATGGGGAAACAGGCTGTGACGGGTCCTGTAACCCGCCATAGTGCTGGAGGCACTGGAGTGACGTTTTATCGCTTTCTCCTGCTCCCATCTCATGTCTGTAGGCTGCTTTGTGTTTGTGATTAACGATTCTTTATAAATCTCGGCCCTCCGACTTCTCTGTGTATTGCTAGATTCACTCTGGTGTAAATAACGAGACGGGTACCGTGTTACTTCTTCCAACACTCTATTTAGCCACTTGTTGGGTTTAAGTTACATTGACTAGGAGAGTCATCTGACTGTTTTTTTTTTTTTTTTTTTTTTTTTCTCTCTGGAAGGCGATTAGTGACAGTTGATTAGCTCTCTGTTCAGGTACGCTTGGCTGCCTGTTATGTATACTTAATGTATAGGTGTCACGCTCCGCGCAGACACAGGGAAGCCGCTTCGCAGCAATTGAAACAGAATCTTAAATGCCGCTAAACACATTTTTTGATTTGGAAAGTACAGTTCCAGGGCCTGGAGGCTCGTGTAATTAAAATTCTGCTTTTTGGAATTTTTAGTAGGTAACGTGGGATAATTAAGACAGGTAAATAAGATTGTGCCTTTCAGCTATTTACTGAAGAATCCTATTAAGCCGGGGAAAGGCGAGAGAGGCCGGTGTCAGGAGTGCAGAGAATTAACCGTTCCGGGTTCCAATGGGCGCCAGAAGATCTTTGCCAGATCTAGTTGGCTTCAGGCCTAAAGGAAAGTGATGGATATGGATCTAGGTAGAAATTTTTCAAGCAGACTAGTAGGGTTGCACCGATACCGGTATCGGCAGGGCTAGACAAATTTGCTTTGAATCTAGGAGACAGCTTACAGGAGTGACATGTAACATGTTCCCAAATGTGAACTTATCCAGTAAGGCCCCTTTCACACTGGGGCGTGAGCGGCGTCGGCGGTAAAGCAGCTGCTTTACCGTCGCTGTAGCGGCGGTTTTCGGCCGATATCGGTGCGGTTTTAACCCCTGCTAACGGCTATATCGGGCCGCACTGTCCCATTGATTTCAATGGGTAGGAGCGGTGAATACACAGATTTTTTCAGGCGCTATACAGGCGCTATTTTTAGCACTGTAGCGCCTGAAAAACGCCCAGTGTGAAAGGGGCCTAACCCTTTCACAGCCAGAGACGTTTTTGTTTTTTTTGCAGATGTTTAAAAAAAATCATTTTAGATTCCCCCCAACATTATATATTTTCTTTGTTTTTCAGGCGCTTTAGCATTAAAAAAAAGCGCCTGTAAAGCGCTTAAAAGAAGCCACAACTGCAATCCCAATGTGAAAGCCCAAATGCTTTCACACTGGGGCTTTTTTCAGGCGCTTTAGCGTTTAAAAAAAAAGCGCCTGTAAAGAAGCCGCAACTGCAATCCCAATGTGAAATCCCGAGTGCTTTCACACTGAGGCCCTGTGCTGGCAGGGCGTCAAAAAAAGTCCTGCAAGCAGCTTCTTTACAGCGGTGAATACACGGCTCCTAAAGCACCCCTTCCCATTGAAATCAATGGGAAGCGCCTGCAAAACGCCTGAAAAGCGCCTGCAAAGCACTTTTGGCAGCGGCGCTTTGTGGGCGCTTTAGCAAATAGGGGTTAAAAGCGCCCCACAAGCACTCGAAAACGCTAGTAAAGCGCCGCTAGTTTAAGTGGTGCTTTACGAACGTTTTTCGGGAGCTGGCAGGTTTCACACTCTCTGGGGCTCTTAAAGCACTCGGGATTTCACATTGGGATTGCAGATGAGGCTTCTTTCAAGCGCTTTACATGCGCTTTTTTTTAACGCTAAAGCACCTGAAAAACGCCCCAGTGTGAAAAGGGGTCTTAAAGCAGACACCCTAGGGAATAAAATAGCGGTGGTTTCAATTAATTTTATTTTTATGTCACACGATATTACCGCAAAGGTTTAGGAAACGCAAAATTTAATATAAAAAAAAAAAAGAAAAACACATTAAAGCGGTTCTGCTTAATTTTTTCATATATTTTTTATTTTAACGTGTTATATTGCAGCTACTGA
>CM053034.1:6077369-6105600 GCA_028564925.1 Lithobates sylvaticus | reverse complement strand
ACCCTAGGCTTATACTCGAGTCAATACATTTTCGCAGTTTTTTGTGGTAAAATTAGGTGCCTCGGCTTATTTTCGGGCCGGCTTATGCTCGAGTATATACGGTATATTGTACCAAAAATTAAACATGAACAGCTTTGCTACAGACAGGGAAATATGACTCAAATTACATAGAAAAAATAACCAATCTCCAAGTAGCATATAAATCCCAGGAAAAGATTAGCAGCAATACGACCCAATACAATCAAGCAATAGAACCTTTTCCCCATGGAAGATCTACCTAAAGTACCAAAGACAAAAGTCCAGCAAGCAATCATAAACTGGCAAGATATCTAGCTAGCAAGCGCCTCCAACATTACCATGCTCTCCATAGTCAGCCAAGGTCCCCCGGTCCAGATCTCCCCATCAAGTCTCCAGTCAAGATCCTCCTCTCTGGCCTTTAGCCAGGGTCTCGCCAGCTACTCCTCAGTCAAGCTCCCCCCTCCCGAAAGTCCAATCTTTGGCTATTCTTATACTAGTTTACTCCATTCGCTATCATTGAGGAATCTCTGGTTGGTCCACATCTCACAAACATATCTTCCTCAAGAAAGCAATTGAATGAAAGTTTCCTCTGCTATGATGTTTATCCCAAAATAATTAAGATCTCTGGGGACCTGATGTCTACAGAGTGTACAGGTATACGTTCATTAAGTCTGCCATTACCCTAGACCAGCGGTCTCCAAACTGCGGCCTGGGGGCCAGATGCTGGCCTTTGCTTGCTTTTATCTGGCCCTTGGAGCATTATTTCATTGACTGATACCGACAATGGGGCATCATTCCCCCACACTGACCCCAAAGAAGGAGCACAGTTCCTCCCGAAGACACCAATAATGGGGCTAAATTCCTTCCAATGACACCAATAATGGGGCTAAATTCCTCCCAATGACACCAATAATGGGGCTAAATTCCTCCCAATGACACCAATAACGGGGCTAAATTCCTCCCAATGACACCAATAATGGGGCTAAATTCCTCCCAATGACACCAATAATGGGGCTAAATTCGTCCCAATGACACCAATAATGGAGCTAAATTCCTCCCAATGACACCAATAATGGGGCTAAATTCGTCCCAATGACACCAATAATGGAGCTAAATTCCTCCCAATGACACTAATAATGGCTAAAGGCCAGAAAGGACAGGAGAAGCTTGACTAGAGGGTGACTATGGAGAGTGTGGTAATGTTGGAGGTGCTTGCTAGATAGATATCTTGCCAGTTTATGATTGCTTGCTGGATTTTTGCCTTTGGTACTTTAGGTTCATCTTCCATTGGGCAAAAAGCTCCTATGGACATTGGGACCTTTTCTACTCCCAATGGCCATAAATCCGGCCCCTAAAAAATGTCTAATGGTCAGTCAACTGGCCCTTTGTTTAAAGTGGTTGTAAACCCACTTTTTGGACTTTTACCTATAGGTGAGCCTAGAATAAGGCTTACCTATAGGTAGTGGAAATATCTCCTAAACGTGCGCCGTTTAGGAGATATTTCACTTGTAGTCCGCCAAAAATTGCTACGATGCATGCGCAGGGAAGAAGCGAAACTAAAGGCCGTTTCTTCCCTAGCATATGCCGCAGGTCGCGGCTCCCGTGCACATGCGCAGGAGTGACGTCACGCGGCTCCGGCAAATTACGGAGCCGGAGTCCGCGGGCCCGAAGGAAGAGGGCAAGAAGATGGGCGCTGCCCACACAGGGGACGTCGCTGGATTCTTTTGCAGGTAAGTGGCACATAGTGGGCTAGTATGCGATGTATACTAGCCCATTATGCTTTTCATTTGCAGGCTATACAGGGAGCAAAAGAGGAAGTAAAACCCATCAGGGTTTTTACTTCCTCTTTAAAAACATTGGAGAGCCCTGCCCTAGACTTTAGGATAAACTGTCAACAAATTAGCATAGTAAAGCCCTATAACCAGTTGGAGACACAGTGTCTGGTCGCCAGCCCTAAAGACAAAAGGGGCAATCTAAACATATGACTTTAGACTACTAATGGAAAGACAGAAAAATAAAGTTCTCTTGGCCCATAATCTTCTAATAATCCCATAAAAATACAGCATATCAAATGCACATATTTCCCACAAATCTATATTTTACTGGGAAATACCATTTTTTGCACAAGGACATTGTTCCTCAGGTCCAGCCCACCTGTCATGGTCCTGTCCTAACCTGCAGTTATTGATCTGCTCTGTGCTCTGGTCTATTAACCTGTGCTGCCTGTCTCAACCCTTCCCAATGGACCAGCAAGCACCATCCCCCATCACAAGGGCTTCTGGCAAAGCCTGATGCTCCAAAGACATTTTTCGTCAGGTCCATCCCACCAGTGGCCCATGAAGACCCCATGGTCCCATCTAGACATGTGCACAATAGAAAAAAAATGTTTATTTTCGTTTTGTTTCTTTCGTTTCCGTTGATTCGTAAATTCGTAAGTCGTCGGTGTTCGTATTCGTAACGATTCGTAAATTCGTAAGAGTTATTTTTTGGTTGATTCGTTTTTTCGTTAGTTTAATTTTCGTTTATTCGAAATTCGGACGCATTCGTATTTTCGTAGATTTAGTTACATTCGTACTTTCGTTAGATTGATTTATTCGTACTTTCGTAACATTGTTTTCGTTGATTCGTAATCGGAGCATAATTCATAATTTTATGTAATGTGTATGCTATTATTACATTGTAAGAGACACGGAAAATTACGAATCGAAAAAAAAAAGTTACGAATGTACGAATTTTTTCGTTCAATCCATTCGAAGCACGTTAAGCAGCGCCATTGTAAGAGACACGGAAAATTCCGAATCGCAAAAAAAAAAAAAAAAAAGTTACGAATGTACGAATTTTTTCGTTCAATCCATTCGAAGCACGTTAAGCAGCGCCATTGTAAGAGACACGGAAAATTCCGAATCGCAAAAAAAAAAAAAAAAAAGTTACGAATGTACAAATTTTTCCGTTCAATCCATTCGAAGCACGTTAAGCAGCGCCATTGTAAGAGACACAGAAAATTACGAATCGCAAAAAAAAAAAAAAAGTTACGAATGTACGAATTTTTTTCGTTCAATCCATTCGAAGCACGTTAAGCAGCGCCATTGTAAGAGACACAGAAAATTACGAATCGAAAAAAAAAAAAAAAGTTACGAATGTACGAATTTTTTCGTTCAATCCTTTCGAAGCACGTTAAGCAGTGCCATTGTAAGAGACACGGAAAATTACGAATCGAAAAAAAAAAAAAAAAAGTTACGAATGTACGAATTTTTTCGTTCAATCCATTCGAAGCACGTTAAGCAGCGCCATTGTAAGAGACACGGAAAATTACCAATTCAAAAAAAAAAAAAAGTTACGAATGTACGAATTTTTTCATTCATTTTGATTTTCGTTGTTCCTGTTTTCGTTTTTCGGATTTTCTTCTTTCGTAGTTTCGTTGTTTCTAATTTGGTTATTTCGGATTTTCGTTGTTTTTCGTATTCGTTCGATTCGAACATTCGTTATTCGTTAAAATTTTTGCGAATCGTTCGTTCATTCGTACGATAACGAATGAACGAATATAACGAATTTTAACGAAAAACGAAAAAAAACTAAACCAATTGCACATGTCTAGTCCCATCCTAACCTGCAGTATTGACCTGCCCTGTGCTATGGCCTATTAGCCTGTGCCGCCTGTCTCAAATATTTTCAACGGCACAGCACAGCAAATGCCATCGCTCTTTTCAAGGGCTTGCTGTACCAAAGACTTTGTTCCTACGTCCAACCCACCAGTGGCACACGAGGACTCCATGGTCCTGTAGCTCCTGTGTCTATCCCCCATAATGGATGAAAGGGGGGAAAACAGCGATTTCACCTTTTATTTGGAAACTGCCAGGCAAGATTAGCTTAAAGCTTTACTCTGGGCACAAAAACATTTTTTTAAATGTATTGAATTACAGCCACAATGGATATACAGTGCCTGATCAGTAGGACCCATACGATAGACAAATAAAGACTTAGGGGGGGGGGGGACACCCTAAAAATGCATTACATTAACCGCTTCAGCACCGGGCCATTTTACCCCCTTCCTTACCAGAGCCCTTTTTGCGATTCGGCACTGCGTCGCTTTAACTAACAATTGCGCGGTCGTGCGACGTTACACCCAAACAAAATTGACGTCCTTTTTTTCCCACAAATAGAGCTTTCTTTTGGTGGTATTTGATCACCTCTACGGTTTTTATTTTTTGCGCTATAAACAAAAGAAGAGCGACAATTTTAAAAAAAAACACAATATTTTTTACTTTTTGCTATAATAAATATCCCATTTTTAAAAAAAAAAAAAAAGATTTTTTTACTCAGTTTAGGCCGATACGTATTCTTCTACATATTTTTGGTAAAAAAAATCGCAATAAGCATATTGATTGACAGTTTGCGCAAAAGTTATAGCGTCTACAAAATAGGGGATAGATTTATTGCATTTTTTTTTTTTTTTACTAGTAATGGCGGCGATCTGCGATTTTTTTTTTTTGACTGCGACATTGCGGCGGACACTTCGGACACTTTTGACACATTTTTTGGGACCATTCACATTTACACAGCGATCGTTGCTATAAAATTGCAGTGATTACTGTGTAAATGTGACTGGCAGGGAAGGGGTTAACACTAGGGGGCGCTGCAGGGGTTAATGTGTTCCCTAAGGTAGTGATTCTAACTGTGGGGGGAGGGGACTCAAAAGGGGAGGAGACCGATCGGTGTTCCTCCGTACTGGGAACACATGATCGGTCTCCTCGCCACTGACAGGACGTGGAGCTGTGTGTTTACACACACAGCTCCACGGTCCCGTACGGTCCCGTTGTTTTAACGGGCAATCGCGGGTGCCCGGCGGACATCGCGGCCGCCGGGCACTCGCACCGGGTCCCGAGCGACGCCGCGGGCGCGTGCGCCCCCTAGGCGGCCAGGAATGGGAGGACGTCATATGACGCCCACCCAGGATGGGAGATCCACCTGCTGGGCGTCATATGACTATGGGCGGGATGTGAAGGGGTTAAAGATGGTGCAACTATAAGACCATACAAACAGAACAGAAGATTACAGCGCACACGTCTGTGCTCTGTGCATGGCTCCACCCATACCGCCACATGATTCATTTACAAGAGTTGCCAATAAAAAAAACGACAAGTCCTATCTGCCACCATGGCAGTGGGAATGTAGTTCTCGATGGAGCAGTGACATCACCACACTTGTAGTTCATTGATATTTCCTACAACCCAATAACCTCGGTAGGGTCCTGCGTAAGTAAGAATAGCCTGCAGGAGTCAGAGCATTGCACCGGCAATCTACTAATCATGGTTGCAATGCTTTGCAGACTCCAAAGGCAAAAAAAATACGTTTGCCTTTCAAAATTATTTTTGCTGGCACTAACATAGCAGCATGCTACCACATTTTATGTTGCCATGAATTGTCGTCAGAAATGGAAAATTACGGTAAGCATTTTATACAATTTTCCTTGAGCCAACATAGCATGATACATGTGGTAGTTTGCTACCACAGATTGATGCCAGGAAATAAACATTACGGTAAGCATTTGATCCAATTTTTTTTTTCCTGGTGCCAACATAGCACCACACATGTGGTAGTATCCTGTCATGGATTGACGACAAGAAAGGAAAATTACCGTAAGCATTTGATCCAATTTTTTATTTTCCTGGTGCCAACATAGCATCACACATGTGGTAGTATCCTGTCATGGATTCGATTCATTTTTTTTTTATTTTACTAGCGCCAACATAGTATCATACACGTGGTAGCATGCTGCAATGAATTTACACCAGAAAATTTAAGGTAAGGATTTGATACTTTTTTTCCATTTTCCTGGCACCAACATAGCATCACACATGTGGTAGTACCCTGTCATGGATTGGTGCTAAGAAAGGAAAATTTCCGTGAGCATTTAATACAATTTTTTATTTTACTAGCGCCAACATAGAATCATAAACGTGGTAGTATGCTGCTCTTGGATTGGTGCCAGGAAAGAAAAATTACGGTAAGCATTTGATACAATTTTTTATTTTACTAGCGCCAACATAGCATCATACATGTGGTAACATGCTGCAATTAATTTACACCAGAAAATTTAAGGTAAGAATTTGATACTTTTTTCCATTTTCCTGGTGCCAACATAGCATCACACATGGTAGTATCCTGTCATGGATTGACGTCAAGAAATGAAAATTTCTGTAAGCATTTGATCCATTTTTTTATTTTACTAGCGCCAACATGACACCATACATGTGGTAGTATC
Organism: Lithobates sylvaticus; assembly: GCA_028564925.1. Taxonomy (NCBI): domain Eukaryota; kingdom Metazoa; phylum Chordata; class Amphibia; order Anura; family Ranidae; genus Lithobates; species Lithobates sylvaticus. The sequence continues at coordinate 6,099,320 of CM053034.1, read as the reverse complement.
CTGTCATGGATTGACGTCAAGAAATAAAAATTACGGTAAGCATTTGATACAATTTTTTATTTTACTAGCGCCAAAATAGAATCATAAACATGGTAGTATGCTGCTCTTGGATTGGTGACATGAAAGAAAAATTACGGTAAGCATTTGATACAATTTTCCTGGCACCAACATAGCATCATACACGTGGTAGTATGTTGCTACGGATTGGTGCCAGGAAAGGAAAATTACAGTAAGCATTTGATACAATTTTGATTTTCTTGATGCCAACGTTGCATCATACATGTGGTAGTATGCTACCATGAATTTGCGTCAGGAAAGGAAAATTGCGGTAAGCATTTGATACAATTTTCCATTTTCCTGGTGCCAACATTGCATCATACATGTGGTAGTATGCTGCCATAGATTGGTGACAGGAAAGGAAAATTACGGTAAGCATTTGATACAATTTTCCATTCTCCTGGTGCCAACATAACATCATACATGTGGTAGCATGCTGCAATGGAGTGGCGCCAGCAAAGGACAATTACGGTAAGCATTTGATACATTTTTCAATTTTCCTTTCACCAACATGGCATTATACATGATGTAGTATACTGGCATGGATTGGCACCACTAAAGAAAAATGATGGTAAGCAATTGAGACATTTTTTCATTTTCCTGGTGCCAACATAGCATTATACATGTGGTAGTATTCTGCAATGGATTGGTGCCAGCAAAGGAAAATTACGGTAAACATTTGATAAAATTTTCAATTTTTCTTGCACCAGCATGGCATTATACATGTGATAGTATGCTGCCACGAATTGGTGCCAGGAAAGGAAAATTACGGTAAGCATTTGATACAATTTTCCATTCTCCTGGTGCCAACATAGCATCCATCATACATGTGGCAGCTTGCTGCCACGGATTTGCAATAGGAAAGGAAAATTATGGTAAGCATTTGACACCATTTTCCTGGAGCCAACATAGCATCATACATATGGTAGTTTGCAGCCACTGATTTGCAAAAGTAAAGGAAAATTATGGTAAGCATTTGATACAATTTTCCATTTTCCTGGCACCAATATAGCTTCATACATGTGGCAGAATGCTGCCATTGGACAGGAAAGGAAAACTATAGTAAGCATTTGATACAATTTACCTGGTGCCAACATAGCATCATACATGTGGTAGTATGCTGCCACGGATTGGTGCCAGGAAAGGAAAATTACAGTAAGCATTAGATACAATTTTCCATTTTCCTGTCGCCAACATAGCATCATACATGTGGTAGTTTGCTGCCACGGATTTGCAATAGTAAAGGAAAATTACGGTAAGCATTTGATACAATTTTCCATTCTCCCTGTGCCAAGATAGCATCATACATATGGCAGTTTGCTGCCATGGATTTGCAACAGGAAAGAAAAATTACAGTAAGCAGCTGATACAATTTTCCTGGCGCCAACATAACATCATACATGTGGTAGTATTCTGCAATGGATTGGTACCAGCAAAGGAAAATTACAGTAATAATTTGATAGAATTTCCAATTTTTCTTGCACCAACATGGCATTATACATGATGTAGTATACTGGCATGGACTGGCACCACTAAAGAAAAATTATGGTAAGCAATTGAGACATTTTTTTTATTTTCCTGGTGCCAACATAGCGTCATACAAGTGGTAGTATGCTACAATGAATTTGCGCCAGGAAAGAATTACTGTAAGCATTTGATACAATTTTTCATTTTCCTGGCACCAACATAGCATCATACATGTGGTAGTATGCTGCCATTAATTGGCACTAGGAAAGGAAAATTCCAATTACCGTATATACTCGAGTATAAGCCGAGTTTTTCAGCACATTTTATTGTGCTGAAAGTGCCCCCCTCTGCTTATACTGGAGTCAAGCCCTTTTCTGCAGCAGAAAACGACATTTTCCGACCCGACTTTGGGGCCCCGTATCTCGAAATTTGGTGTACAAACCCAGTGGAACCAACACTACAACATATCCAAAGATGGGGTTCCTAGCACTAAGTGGCCCCGAGATACGGAGCCCCAAAGTCGGTTTCGGAAAATGTAATTTTCTGCTGCAGAAAAGTGCTTGACATTTTCCAAACCGATTTTGGGCCCCCGTATCTCTGGGCCACTTGGTAATACCGGTAGGAAGCCCATCTTTGGATATGTTGTAGTGCTAGTTTGCATACCAAATGTAGGGTTCCTAGCACCAAGTGGCCCCTAAGATACGGGGCCCCAAAATCGGTCAACTGTGTCCATCTGCAGCAATGTCATTTCGGGACCCTTTGGGTCCAGAGACCCCAAAATTTGGCTGCAGCTAGGGGGCATCTAGGAACCCTTAACTACCAAGTTTGAAGTTTGGAGGACCTATGGCTGCAAATGGGCACAGTGAGGCTGCAAATGGGCACAGTGAGGGTGCAAATGGGCATTGTTGACCCTCTTTTCCACTTACAGTAGCTGCGCATTTCTCACCCTAGGCTTATACTGGAGTCAATATGTTTTTCCATTTTTTTGTGGTAAAATTAGGTGCCTCGGCTTATATTCGGGTCGGCCTATGCTCGAGTATATACAGTAAGTATTTAAAACAATTTTTCATTTTTCCTTCGAAAGGTGGAATTTCCCTTTATTGATTCTTTTTTTGATTTTTTTTTTAATGGACGCATAACTGAATTAAGCAATTTCTTTTCTTTTTTCCCCCCAATATCTGTCTGAAGTGCAGCTTTACGTTTCAGTTAGTCGCGACCGATTCTCTTTAGTCATCATTAACCATCTCATTAACATCCCCCCCCTTTTTTTTTTTTTTCCCTTGCAGTCGATCCTGAACAACAAAGCCTCTCCGGCATCAGAGTCCCTTAAATATAGTTCTAAGGCGTTGTAAAATATGTGCGAACGCCACAAACCACCGATCACTGATGTAGATTCGCTTTCATCTCTTCAATTAGTGTTTATAAATGGCGATCCTGCACCGCCATGACAAATCTCCCTTCCCCGCTGTGCGCCTGAAACAAAGCTGGTTTAAAAAGGAAAGACTCACGAATAAAAAAATAAATAAATAAATAGATAAAAAAAAATAAAAAAAAATGCGCTCATAAACCTACACCGGTACCAAGGCGTTTATTCACAACCCCCCCCACCCCCCCCCCTCTTTCTTGGTTCTTATCTCATTCCTTGACTCCAGCCTCTTTTCCTTCCCTGCTCCACTGGACTAATTGAATATCTAAACAAACTAATTAATCACAGGGATTCGTAAAAGACGGACAGGTCTGGCCGGGTGATGTTCATCAAGCCCCTCGATTTGTTTTTTAATCCCCGCAGCAATTTATTTGCTGACGGAGCACATTTTCCTCCCTGGAAATTTTCGCAGTTTTGGCCAAGGTTAACCGTATACAGCCTCATTCCCTATTTATGACTTTTTTTTTTTTTTTTTTGCATACGGAGAATTTTATTTTTTTTCCTTTTTTTTTTTTTTATTATATATTTTTTTTTTCCCTTCTTCTTTCCGGAGTCACAGAATCCGAGAGCATTAATCAAAAATAATGAATAAAATGATCCGCTTGACAATTCATGTAGCCGCCTAGGTTTCAGGAGAATAACGAACTAAACTTTATTAATCAACAGTTCCTGATTAATTGTTACAAAGTGTCATCCATAAATTTCTCTCCATTTTAATAATACTTGCTGAACACTAACAATATCCCAAGTGATTTCAGATTTATTGAGGCCTTGGCGTGCCGAGAGAGGGGTGGTAATGTTTCGGAGCTTTGACATTATGCTGGATGGCACCGCGCTTCGCCGTCGATGTGAGTTATGCTCCCCACTTTTTTAATTTTTTTTTTTTTTTTACAGGGCACCCCCTTTTATTTTTTATTTTTTTTTACGGGAATCTTTGCCCACACCCTGTAGTTAAGTGACAGCTTGCCCTGCCTTGTCGATGAACCTTACCCTACGTCCGTCCCCCCCCTACCCAAGACTGCTTTTGTGAATGATAAGGTGTCCAGACACTACAAGCCATTAAAAGTGACACCTTCACTTTTCTATCCTAATTACCCGTTCTTGCCTATTTGGCATTTTCTTGGAAAAATTTGTTGAATAATGACCGGCATTAAAATGGAGGCTCTTAAGAATTTATATGCAGAGCTTAATTTATCATGTACTTTCCTTATCTGCGAGCTGAATTTATTTCCGTGTCTATGGCGATGACAGCGTAGTCATTTTCTTAAGGGCACAGTATGTAGTGGCGACACAGTTTTTTTTTTTTTTTTTACAGGAACACTCTTTAATCATAAGCGTTGGGGTGGTATTCTTTGTGGGTTCTTGTTTTTCAAAATATGGAACATTTGATCGGAGGTCATCAACGCTAATTAAGTCTCAATTCTGTCTTCGGCATATCAGTAAATACGTTTTTTGCCTAATCTTTTTTTTCTTTTTTTTGAGGTTCTGTTGCAGGAAACTTTTTGGTGTTCCTGTGCCCTGACTAGGTCCGGGTACCTCCGTTGGCACGTTGCAATTGTTTTATGAGTATGTCAAAAAGAAAGAACACAGAAGGAGAATTATCAAGCAAATTTCCAACAGATTAATGCCCCGTACACACGGTCGGAAATTCCGACAGAAAATGTCCGATCAGACCATGTTGTCGGAAAATCCGCCCGTGTGTGGGCTACATCAGACTTTTTCCGTCAAAAATTTGAGATCCTGCTCTCAAATTTTCCGACAACAAAATCCGATCGCACTTTTTCCGATCGTGTGAAGAGAATTCCGATGGACAAAGTGCCACGCATGCTCAGATCAAATAACGAGATCAAAGCTATTGACTACCAGCCTCTACGTAGTCCCGTCGTAGGCAACGAACGTCACCACGTTCAGAATGATCGGATTTTCCGATAACTTTGTCCGACCGTGTGTATGCAACACCAGTGTCGGACAAAATCCGTCGGAAAAAATACGACAGATTTTGTGGTCGGAATTTCCGACCGTGTGTACGGGGCATTAGGCAGAGGCGTCAAACTCAATTTTCTTGCGGCCGGCATCAGCATTGTGGTTGCCCTCAAAGGGACGGTTGTATCTGTAAGACTATATAAATGTATCTACTCGTTATCATATTAACCATTTGCCGTCCGCCATATAGCAATATGACGTCGGCAAAGTGGTTGCGATATCCTGACCGGACGTCATATGACGTCGCCAGGATATCAAGCCCCCCCCGGGGGCGCGCATCGCGGCGACTGTTGGTGTGGTGTGTCAGTCTGACACACCGCAACTCCGATCTAGGTAAAGAGTCTCTGACGGAGACACTTTACCACGCGATCAGCCGTGTCCAATCACGGATGATCACGATGTAAACAGGAAGAGCCGTTAATCAGCATTTCCTCACTCATCTCTGTCAGATGTGAGTAGAGGAGAGCCGATCGGCTGCTCTTCTGACAGGGGGGGTCTGTGCTGATTGATTATCAGTGCAGCCCCCCTGAGCATACAGACACTGGACCACCAGGGATGCCCACCGCTAGTCACCACCAGATATGCCACCCTTGGCCACCAGGGATGCCAATCAGTGCCCACAATGGATGCTAATCAGTGCCCACAATGGGCATCACTGATTGGCAGGCATTATTGTTTGACACTGATTGGCATCCATCAGTGCCCATCCATGTTCATCCGTGCCACCTATCAATGCCCATCCATGCCCATTTGTGCCACCTATCAATGCCCATTCGTGATGCCTATCAGTGCCCATCCATGCCGTCTATCAGTGCCCATCCGTGCTGCCTATCAGTACCCACCAATGCTGCCATTCAGTGCCCATCAGTGTCCCCATGTGTACCCATTAGTGCTGCATATCAGTGCCACCTATCAATGCCCATCAGTGCCACCTATCAGTGACCCATCAGTGCCGCAGATTAGTGTCCATCATCAGTACCCATCAGTGCTGCCTCTCAGTGCCCATCAGTGCCACCTATGTGTACCCATCAGTGCTGCATATCAGTGCCCATCAGTGCCACCTATTAGTGACCCATCAGTGCCGCATATTAGTGTCCATCATCAGTGCCCATCAGTGCCACCTCATTGGTGCCACCTCATCGGTGCCACCTTACCAGTGCCCATCAGTGCAGCCCCATCCGTGCCGCCTATCAGTGCCCATCAGTGCCACCTACCAGTGACCCATCAGTGCCGCATATTAGTGTCCCTCATCAGTGCCCATCAGTGCCACCTCATTGGTGCCACCTCATCGGTGCCACCTTATCAGTGCCCATCAGTGCAGCCCCATCCGTGCCGCCTATCAGTGCCCATCAGTGCCACCTTTCAGTGCCCACCAGTGCCCCCCATGTGTACCCATCAGTGCTGCATATCAGTGCCACCTATCAGTGCCCATCCGTGAAGCATATCAGTGCCCCATCAGTGCCGCATATTAGTGCCGATCATTAGTGCCCATCAGTGCCGCCTCATTGGTGCCACCTCATCGGTGCCCATAAGTGCCACCTTATCAGTGCCCATCAGTGCAGCCCCATCAGTGCCCATCAGTGAAGGAGAAAACGTACTTATTTACAAAGATTTGTAAAATTTAGTTTGGGTACAGTGTAGCATGACCGCGCATTCTCATTTAAAGTGCGACAGCGCTGAAAGCTGAAAATTGGTCTGGGCAGGAAGGGGGTAAAAGTGCCTGGTATTGAAGCCGTTAAATAATTGCCTCTGTATTCGATTATTACTGGATTTAGTAATAAATTAAGACTTGACTGAGCTGTGAAGAGCAGGTTCTGATTGGCACGGAGCTCACTCACATTCCTGTAGTGGATGATGGAAGTCTGGAAAGGAGGGTCGCACACCGCTGGTATCATCCACAAGGAACTTTATTGGAGATCGCTGGTGGTTCTGCCGTGGTGTTCTGTCTGAGAAGTCTCCAGAAAAGTTTCTTGTTGGTTATACCAGCCGTGTGTGACCCTCCTTTACAACTGGCATAGAATTGTATTATTCTCATAATAATTTATAAGCAGGTGTCAAGAGCCTTACTTCACATGCCAAGAACCCCCTCCACTATGAGAAGTCAAGAGTCCCCCACCCTCCTTTACTTTACAATCCCCCATACCTGGTGCTGCTGCCGGGAATAGGCTGGGGGGCGGAGCTGGGAAGCAGAAAGTGCAGGGTCTGGAGGAGGACCAGAAAAGGGTTGGAGTCAGCTGCCAGAGTTTGCTGAATTCTGAGACCGAAGGTGGCAGAGACGAGGGGGTGCACAGCAAGGCACGGGATCTGTAGGAGTAGTTCTGTCCTCCTCTCTGCTGCCAACTTCAGAGACGTGGAGGGGCGGAGATGAGCCTCTCCGTGGCTGCACGGAGAGGCGCAGGATCTGGAGGAAGAGTTCTGTCATCCTCTCTGCTGCAGACTGCTGAGACATCATGGATAACGGCTGCATGAGCGCTGCCGGCACTGGGGAGCTACAGATCATTGAGGGAACCATGAATGCCAACATGGACTGTGACATACTGAAGCAGAGCATGATCCCCTCCCTTCGGAGACTGGGCCGCAGGGCAGTATTCCAACATGATAACGACACAAAACACACCTCCAAGATGACCACTGTCTTGCTAAAGAAGCTGAGGGTAAAGGTGATGGACTGGCCAAGCATGTCTCCAGACCTAAACCCTATTGATCATCTGTGGGGCATCCTCAAATGGAAGGTGGAGGAGCGCAAGGTCTCTACCATCCACCAGCTCTGTGATGTCATCATGGAGGAGTGGAAGAGGACTCCAGTGCCAACCTGTGAAGCTCTGGTGACCTCCATGCCCAAGAGGGTTAAAGCAGTGCTGGAAAATAATGGTGGCCACACAAAATATTGACACTTTGGGCCCAATTTGGACATTTTCACTTAGGGATGTACTCACTTTTGTTGCCAGCGGTTTAGACATTAATGGCTGTGTGTTGAGTTATTTTGAGGGGACAGCAAATTTACACTGTTATACAAGCTGTACACTCACTACTTTACATTGTAGACAAGTGTCATTTCTTCAGTGTTGTCACATGAAAAGAGAGAAGAAAATATTTACAAAAATGTGAGGGGTGTACTTACTTTTGTGAGATACCATATGTATTTAAAAGCGCCGTACCTTTGTTACTGTTTTTTGATTCACAATAGGGGTTCATCCCATTTAAAAGGGCAACTGCACTTTTCAATTTAATTTTAAAATGTATAATTTTCACTTTGTACTCACTTAGGATTTCATTTCCGTGTAAGCGCCGTCCCTTTACCACTGAACACATATATTTCCCTACTAGGCCAATGGCGTCACAAGGTATCCCACTGCAGCCTTCCTGCTTCTGGTGAATGGGGTTCCACTGTCCCTCTACATTGAAAATATAAACCCGAAAATTCGCTGTGCCAACTGGTTCCCAAGAAATGAGAAAATGAATCAGTGCAGGTCTTACCAGTTAGCAAAGAGGACCTGTCTACAATTTAACCACTACAATACCGGGCACTTTCGCCCCCCTTCCTTCCCAGACCAATTTTCAGCTTTCAGCGCTCTCGCACTTTCAATGACAATTGCACGGTCGTGCTACGCTGTACCCAAATGACATTTTTATCATTTTGTTTGCACAAATAGAGCTTTAGTTTGGTGGTATTTATTCACGACTCCGTTTTTTATTTTTTGCGATATAAGCGAAAAAATAGCGGAAATTTAGAAAAAAAACAATATTTTCTCCTTTCTTTTTTAAAAGAAATCCAATAAAATCAAATGTTGTCATAAATTTGAGCCAAAATGTATTCTGCTACATGTTTTTAGTAAAAAAAATTCCGTTAAGTGTATAATAATTGGTTCGCGTGATCACGGACATATGTACGCAAATGATCATGCACAGATGTGCGCAGGTGATCACGGACATATGTGTGCAGATAATCATTGGCACATGTTATTTTACTGGGACATATGTGGGGGACATGTGTATTTATTATTTAGGGACATGTGTTTTTATTTGGGGACATGTGTTTTTATTATTTGGGGACATGTGTTTTTATTATTTGGGGACATGTGTTTTTATTTGGGGACATGTGTTTTTATTATTTGGGGACATGTATTTTTATTATTTGGGGACATGTGTTTTTATTTGGGGACATGTGTTTTTATTATTTGGGGACATGTGTTTTTATTATTTGGGGACATGTGTTCTTATTATTTGGGGACATGTGTTTTTATTATTTGGGGACATGTGTGTTTTGGGGACATGTATGTTTTGGGGACATGTGTGTTTACACTAGACTGGTGATCAGTGAGTAAAAAGCTGTAAAAAAACAGCTAATACTCACTGATCACCAGCCGGCTGCAGAGATCCGCTCTCCTCTCCTCAGCGACGACTTCCGTGTGAGGAGAGGAGAGCCGATTGCCTAGCAACCGGCTGTTTGCTTACATCACATGACGGCTGTGATTGGACACGGCCATCATGTGATCAGGAGGGCCAATCACAGAGCCCTCCTGCCGATCCGAGATGCGCCGTGTCTGGGTGACACGAGCGCATCGAGATGGCGCCGCTGCGCGGGCACGCGCGCGCGCGCGATCCTCCTACTTCTGAAGGACGTTCAGGAACGTCCTATCAGAAGTAGACGGCTCCCACCCGGCCGTATATGTACAGTGGCCGGGTGGGAAGTTGTGAAAGACAGAGGTAGGGCAGGATTAGAGACATTTTAATGCAGGCCTGCTTCCCCATCGGAGAGATTTCCCCATCACTTCCTGCCTCGGAAGTCTCCAATCTGGGCCACCAGCCCAAGATATATTACTTCTGCTGGCCCAGTGGGCCAAGGCTCCATAGCTCTTATGCGGCGTACACACGCTTGGACTTTCCTGCAGGATTGTCCGCCGGATCTAGTCCAGCAGACAACGCCGCACTTTCCAGCGGAGGTCCGCCGGACTTTCCGAACGTATGGACTTACCCACACACGCGCTGACTTTTTGGCCAAAGTCCACGGGACTTTTGAAATGAACGGACTTGCCCACACATGGAGGAAAGTCCGTTCATTTAGAACGTGACTCCAGGTAGACGGGACTAGCGAAGGAGGTGAATGCCGCCGCCTCGATCGGCGACATTGACACCTCGCTAGCACTGTCACCTGGTATGGATTTAAAGGAGAATCCCTACGCCAAAAAAACGGTGTGGAGGTCCCCCCCATATCCATATCAGACCCTTATCCGAGCACGCAGCCCGGCCGGTCAGGAAAAGGGGTGGGGACGAGCGAGCGCCCCCCTCCTGAGCCTGGCTCGAGTATAAGCCTAGGGTGAGAGATGCGCAGCTACTGTAAGTGGAAAAGAGGGTCAACAATGCCCATTTGCAGCCTCACTGTGCCCATTTGCAGCCATAGGTCCCCCCAAACTTGGTAGTTAAGGGTTCCTAGATGCCCCCTAGCTGCAGCCAAAATTTGGGGGTCTCTGGACCCAAAGGGTCCCAAAATGACATGGCTGCAGATGGACACAGTTGACAGAATTTGGGGCCCTGTATCTCGGGGTCACTTAGTGCTAGGAACCCCATCTTAGGATATGTTGTAGTGCTAGTTCCACTGGGTTTGAATACCAAACTTGGGGTTCCTAGCACCAAGTTTTCCCAAAATATGGGGTCCCAAAGTCGGGTCGGAAAATGTCAAGCACTTTTCTGCAGCAGAGAATGAAATTTTGTGAACTGACTTTGGGGCCCCGTATCTCGGGGCCACTTAATGCTAGGCACGCCAAATTTGGGGTTCCTAGCACCAAGTGGCCCCGAGATACGGGGGCCCCAAATCGGGTGGGATTTTTTATTTTTTTTTGCTGCAGAAAAGTGCTTGATTCGAGTATAAGCCGAGGGGGGGCACTTTCAGCACAAAAAAATGTGCTGGAAAAACTCGGCTTATACTCGAGTATATACGGTATTAAACAGATTATAGATGGCAGATATTTTCAAGAACTCATTTCTAAATAACGAATAGTAAAAAAAGGAAAGCCAACAGAAACATCAATAGTTGTCCCTGTTTTCTTTGTTTGTTCTTCTACATATCTGTGAATTCATTTGGAATCTATTTGTGCTTTAAATACAAGCCACACAATTCTCTTTACAGCTCCACTGAGCAGATAACTAATTTTAAACTGAAGTGGTGAATCCCTTCAATCCTCGCCGCCTCCACCAGGAGCCCCATTATTTATACTCTGAGTGCACCTGAGGGCGTGTTTCCCATGCTTGTTTTATTGCATCTTCGCATCCATATATTATTTTCTTCACTTCCTTTTTTAAACCCCGAATTTACACTCCTGTATTTGGAGTTTTTGCATCGGCTTCCAACTTCTGTGCATGTTAAAAGCGCCAGGTGCCACCTTCAGAAATATTCCGAAAAACCCAACGGAACTTTCATTTTAAAATCAGCTAAACAAACCGTATTTATCGGCGTATAACGCGCATATTCATTTTAAGAGGGAAGTTTCAGGAAAAAAACAAAAATTTTAAATAATGAACTTTGAAGCAAAATAAGGGTCAATGCCCATCTGCATCCTCACAATTGCCATCAATGCAGCCTCATCAGTCCCATCAATGCAGCCTAACACGTGCCATCAATGCAGCAGCCTCACTATTGCCATTAATGCAGCAGCCTCACTATTGTCATCAATGCAGCAGCCTCCCCATTGCCATCAATGCAGCAGCCTCACCATTGCCATCAATACAGCAGCCTCACAAGTGCCATCAATGCAGCAGCTTCACCATTGCCATCAATGCAGCTGCCTCACCATTGCCATCAATGCAGCAGCCTCACCATTGCCATCAATGCAGCAGCCTCACCATTGCCATCAATGCAGCAGCCTCACCATTGCCATCAATCCAGAAGCTTCACCATTGCCAATAATGCAGCAGCCTCACCATTGCCATCCATGCAGCAGCCTCACCATTGCCTTCAATCTAGAAGCTTTCACCATTGCCATCAATGCAGCAGCCTCACCAATGCCATCAATCCAGAAGCTTCACCATTGCCATCAATGCAGCAGCCTCACCATTGCCTTCAATGCAGCAGCCTCACCATTGCCATGAATGCAGCAGCCTCACTATTGCCATCAATGCAGCAGCCTCACCATTGCCATCAATGCAGCAGCCTCACCATTGCCATCCAATGCAGCAGCCTCACCATTGCCATCAATGCAGCAGCCTCACCATTGCCATCAATGCAGCAGCCTCACTATTGCCATCAATGCAGCAGCTCACCATTGCCATCAATGCAGCAGCCTCACCATTGCTATCAATGCAGCAGCCTCACCATTGCCATTAATGCAGAAGCCTCACCATTGCCTTCAGTGCAGCCTGAATTGGCCCACCAGCAACATAAGACTTCCACCCAGCAGCAAAAGACCCCTCCCTTACAAATAGATTCCACCACCAGCAATAAAAGATCCCCCGGCAACAAAATACCCCCCCCCCCCCCCAGTAACAACAGATCCCCAGCAACAAAAACAATAGACCCCTGCAACAAAGTATACCCTAGCAACAATAGCTCTCCTAGCAGCCAGCACTAGTAGATCTTCCATCAGCCAGCAAAAATAGACCGCGCCTTCAACAGCAGATCCCTCCGAGCAACAATTGACCCACCAGCAACATAAGACTTCCACCCAGCAGCAAAAGACCCCCTTCCCTCAACAACAGAGTCCACCATCAATGGACCCTCCAGCACACCCCAGCACCCCTTGCAATTTCGTACATCCAGGGCTGCGTCCCCCCCCACGCTCCCGCTGAAAAAAAGACCTGACGGTACCCCATCCCTCCAAGACATTTTTGAGACTTTCCAGCAGAACAAAACAAGATCTGTAAGACCCCCTTTCACACTGAGGCGGTTTTCAGTCATTTTAGCGCCTGTAAAGCGCATGAAAACCGCCTCCCCTTCGTGTGAATATTCTTAGGCCCCTTTCACTCTGTGGCGTTTTTCAGGCGGTACAGCGCTAAAAATAGCGCCTGTTCACCGCCTGAAAAAATCCGGCCCCTTTAACTCCAGTGTGAAAGCCGGCGGGCTTTACACTGGAGCGGTGCGCTAGCAAGACGGCAAAAAAAGTCCTGCTAGCAGCATCTTTGGAGCGGTATAGGAGCCGTGTGTTCACCGCTCCTATACCGCTCCTTCCCATTGATTTGAATGGGAAACCGTGGTAAAACCGCGGCAATACTGCCGCAAAGCTCTGCGGGGGTGTTTAACCCTTTTCGGCCGCTTGCGGGGGTAAAACCGCACCGCGAGCGGCCGAATACCGCGGTTAAAGCAGCGCTAAATATGCTTTACCGTCACCGCGGCTCCCCGCCCCAGTGTGAAAGGGGCTTTACTGGGGCGGTGCTCTTTGCGGCACGTTAGGAAAAGTTATCTTTGGGGCGGTTTGGGAGCGTTGGGCAGCGTGGATGGGCAGCGCTTTCAAAGCGCCTGAAAAGCGTTTTGGAAGCGCCACAACACGGGCACTTTTGACCCCTTCTTTAGGGTTAAAAGCGCCTCGCTAGCGCCCAAAAAAGCGCCGCTTAAACAGCACTAAAGCAAGCTGAAACGAGCGGCCCCAGTGTGAAGGGGGTCTAAGGCCGTCAGCGATATTATCATTATTTTTGGATTTTCACACAGACTGTCAAAGGATGCAGATCAAATAAGCCTCACGCTGAACCGCAAAGACCTGCAACCAGCAGGACAGACGCAATCAATAAATTCCGACCACAACAAGCCGAAATTTGAAATTCTACTCGGAGTATTTTGTATTTATCAAAGCCAGCCTTTCTTCGAAGACTAACTGATCTGAGCTTTTGGTAAGCGAGCAAAAGATAAAAAAAAAAAAAAAGAAAAAAAAAAGAAATGAAACAAAATAAAACGTATGAATGTTGAACACTGCGGCTTCAGACGCGGAGGTTTTATAAATTGATGTCTCTCAGCGATCCCGCGTGTCTGATGAATACATGTATCCATCTCCATGAAAAACGGCCTACCCAAGTGACAACCGGAATCACTGTCAATCAAAGTGACATGTGACGAGTCAAGCGGAGAAGATCAGCGGCGCGCCGGAGAAAATATCCCGCGCGCTTTGTGTTTTAATCACTGTCATTATTAATTCTCGGGAAATCCATTCAAATTGGAGTAAACGTGTTGTGTGTCATTAGCGGCTTCTTTGTTTTATTTAATTGGCAATTGAAATCCGCAGATCAAACAACGTTTTCATTTTCGATGCCAGAATTCTTATTACCCGGGCGTTGGGATGACACATGAAGCATCATCTGATATCAAATACTTCGCTGTCCGCCGCCATCAAATCATCTCCAGTAGTCTGGGGTTTAATTAGTCCGTTTTATGGACTGAGTTTCGCTAAAGTAGGACTCCGATTTTTTTAAAGAAGAGGCCCGAAGCAAAAAAAATAAATAAAAAAATAGGCGAAGGGCAAGCATGATTAGGCTAGCAGGCAGGGCCGTTTTTAAGGCAGGGCAACAGGGGCAGCTGCCCTGGGCCCTGTCATTGTTGTGGGGCCCAAAGCAGCTGCCTCATACTTGCCAACCATAGCAGTTTAAATTCCCGTATCCCTTGAAGTGTTAGTCCCTTGCTGTGTCCTGATATCTCAGTATGAAGTTCTGCTACTAATGCTTCCCAGCTCTGCCCTATTGTTGTGTACAGATGACTCACCTGCAGACACTGTGTTTACATGTAAATCAACGGCATTCATATGTAAATAGCGGTGGCATTCATATGTAAATAGCGGCGGCCGCTGGCATTCATATGTATATCATGGCCCCCTGAGGTCATATTCACAGTAATCTCTAGCAACCAATCAACAAGCAGAAATCATGTGCTGTACCTCTAGCAACTAATCAGTGAGCCGTAATGTGTTCTGTACCTTTGGCAACCAGTCAGTGAGCGGTAATGATACACTGTAACCTCTAACAACCAGTCAGTGAGCGGTAATGATACACTGTAACCTCTAGCAACCAGTCAGTGAGCGGTAATGATACACTGTAACCTCTAACAACCAGTCAGTGAGCGGTAATGATACACTGTAACCTCTAGCAACCAGTCAGTGAGCGGTAATGATACACTGTAACCTCTAACAACCAGTCAGTGAGCGGTAATGATACACTGTAACCTCTAGCAACCAGTCAGTGAGCGGTAATGATAGCGGTAATGATACACTGTAACCTCTAACAACCAGTCAGTGAGCGGTAATGATACACTGTAACCTCTAGCAACCAGTCAGTGAGCGGTAATGATACACTGTAACCTCTAACAACCAGTCAGTGAGCGGTAATGATACACTGTAACCTCTAGCAACCAGTCAGTGAGCGGTAATGATACACTGTAACCTCTAACAACCAGTCAGTGAGCGGTAATGATACACTGTAACCTCTAGCAACCAGTCAGTGAGCGGTAATGATACACTGTAACCTCTAACAACCAGTCAGTGAGCGGTAATGATACACTGTAACCTCTGGCAACCAGTCAGTGAGCGGTAATGATACACTGTAACCTCTGGCAACCAATCGCAATAGCTGCCTGATCTGATTCAGTAAACTGATTTTGAGTCTAGCTGCTATTTATTGTATGTCTCAGAGCAGGTGGAGAGCGAAACTGCATGGGGGGGGGCAAGAAAAGTTTTGCCCAGGGTCCAATCAATATTAAAGACGGCCCTGAGTACAAGAGTCAGTAGGTTAATGGTAGTACAGTGGAACCTTGGATTACGAGCATAGTCCGTTCCAGGAAAATGCTTGTAATCCAAAGCGCTCGCATATCAAAGCGTAAGTGTAATGGTTTTACACCGAGCAGCACTGATCCTCCTCTTCTCGTGCCCCCCCACCATTGCTCCTGGCCCCTCCCTCTTGCCAAGTGCCCCCAAAGCAAACAACTTGCTATCGGGTCACCCGAGTAGTCTTGCTCCTGAGCCGCTGCTCTGCATGTCCATTCACACCCAGAACCACGGCTTGGTCCCGCCCCCTTTCTCTTCTCATTGGCTCACTGGCTGTGAGTGACAGCAGCAGGAGTCAATGGCTTCTTCTGCTGTCTCAGCCAATGTGGAAGGAGAGTCCCCAGATAGTCAAGGCTCTCGTGCACATCTCTGTAAGTGAACGAGAGCCTAATACTTACGTGGGTCTCAGGTAAGTATTAGGGGGCTGCACAGAGAAGGTTTTTTAAGCCTTTTTTAAAGTGGTTCTAAAGGCTCAGGCCAGGTTCATGCTTGAAGGTAAAACACCTTGCGGCTGGGTTCACATATGTGCGACTTGTGCGAGTTTTCACCGCATCTAATTTGAATGACGTGCGAGTGTGACCGGCTCTCAGTGGAGCCGGTTCACACGTGTCCGGGGCATGTTTGGACCCAGTCCAGGTGCGAAATCAGGCAAAAATTCGGACCTAATTCGCACCTGAACCGGTGAACAGGAACGCACCGGGGCCTGGGCTGCAAACCGCAGTCGGACATATATGAACCTGGCCTGAGCCTTTAGAAGCACTTTTAAAAAAGGCTTAAAAGTGCGGATTCTGATGCCGCGTACACACGGTCGGAATTTCCGATGGAAACTGTCCGATGGGAGCTTTTGATCTGATTTTCCGACCCTGTGTACGCCCATCGGTCTTTTTCTGTCGGAATTTCCAACGGACTTTGGATTGAGAACCTGTTCTTAATTTTTCCGACGGAAAACCTTTCTATCGGATTTTCCGATCATGTGTATGCAATTGCGACACGCAAAATTCTGACGCATGCTCGGAAATAATTCGACGCATGCTCAGAAGCATTAAACTTCCCTTTTATAGTGCCGTTGAACGTGTTGTATGCCGCGGTGTTATTGACCGTCGGAATTTGGTGTGACCGTGTGTAGGCAAGACAGTTTGAGCGAAATTCCGTCGGAAATCAGACGGCAAAACCATCACAGCTTTTTCCGACGAGAATTCCGACCATGTGTATGCAGCATTACAAATGCCCATCTTCGGTTATCTTTAACTACTTCCCACCCGGCCACTGTATATATCCGGCTGGGTGGGAGCCGCCTACTTCTGATCGGACGTTCCCGAACGTCCTTCAGAAGTAGGGGGATCGCGCGCGCAGCGGCGCGATCCCGATGCGCTCGTGTCACCCGGACACGGCGCATCTTGGATCGGCAGGAGGGCTCGGTGATTGGCCCTCCTGATCACATGACGGCTGTGTCCAATCACAGCCGTCATGTAATGTAAGCAAACAGCCGGTTGCTAGGCAACCGGCTCTCCTCTCCTCACATGGAAGTCGACGATGAGGAGAGGAGAGCGGATTGCTGCAGCCGGCTGGTGATCAGTGAGTATTAGCTGTTTTTTTACTCACTGATCACCAGTTTAGTGTCCCCAACACCTGTAAAACACACATGTCCCCAAAACATACATGTCCCCAAAACACACATGTCCCCAAATAATAAAAACACATGTCCCTCACATATGTTCCAGTAAAATAACATGTGCCAATGATTATCTGTACACATATGTCCGTGATCACCTGCACACATCTGTACATGATCATTTGCGTACATATGTCCGTGATCACGCGAACCAATTATTATACACTTAACAGAATTTTTTTTACTAAAAACATGTAGCAGAATACATTTTGGCTTAAATTTATGACAAAATTTGATTTTGATTTGGATTTCGTTTAAAAAAGAAAGGAGAAATATTGTTTTTTTTCAAAATTTCCGCAATTTTTCCGCTTATATCGCAAAAAATAAAAAACGGAGTCGTGAATAAATACCACCAAAAGAAAGCTCTATTTGTGCGAACAAAATGATAAAAATTTCATTTGGGTACAGTGTAGCATGACCACGCAATTGTCATTGAAAGTGTGAGAGCGCTGAAAGCTGAAAATTGGTCTGGGAAGGAAGGGGGCGAAAGTGCCGGTATTGTAGTGGTTAACCACTTGCCGAACGGCACACGATGATATACGTTGGCAGAATGGCACGTACAGGCAGGAGGGCGTATATATAAGTTCCTCCTTTAGCCTGCCCGTGCCATCGGGACCCCCGTGAGTCCGGTTGCGGTCCCCGCAGGCTCGATCGCCGCGGGAACACCCGCGATCGTCTCACGGGAAGGCTGAACGGGGAGATGCCGAGATAAACAGCATCTCCCCGTTCTGCCTAGCAACTAGTGACGCCGATCTCTGCTCCCTGTGATTGGAGCAGAGATCAGCATTCACTAGCTGACAGCCACGCCCACCCACAGTAAGAAACACACCCCTAGGCATACTTAACCCTTACACTGCCTTCTTGTGGTTAACCCCTTCACTGCCAGTGTCTTTTATACAGGAATCAATGCATTTAAATAGCATTGATTGCTGTATAAATGACAATGGTCCCAAAAATGTGCCAAAAATGTCCGATGTGTCCGCCATAATGTCGCAGTCACAAAAAAAAATAATCGCTGATCGCCGCCATTACTAATAAAAAAAAAATATTAATAAAAATGCTATAAAAACTATCCCCTATCTTGTAAACGCTATAACTTCTGCGCAAACCAATCAATAATCGCTTATTGCGATTTTTTTTACCAAAAATATTTAGAAGAATACGTATCGGCCTAACTGAGGGAAAAAAAAAAAATTTTATATATTTTTTGGGGATATTTATTATAGCAAAAAGTAAAAATATTGAATTTTTTTCAAAATTGTCGCTCTATTTTTGTTTATAGCGCAAAAAATAAAAACCGCAGGGGCGATCAAATACCACCAAAAGAAAGCTCTATTTGTGGGAAAAAAAGGCCGCCAATTTTGTTTGGGAGCCACGTCGCACGACCGCGCAATTGTCAGTTAAAGCGGCGCAGTGCCGAATCGCAAAAAAGGGGCCTGGTCCTTTGGCTGCCAATTGGTCCGGGGCTGAAGTGGTTAAACACTGAAGCATGAACTTTTAGGCCAAGACAGAAGACGAATCATCGGATACCATAATTCCTCCATTTAAAATATTCTTCAGATTTTTTGACAGCGATGAAGAGACCTTCCGAGGTCGATAGGTTGAATAACACCTTCATCTCCACCTTCTACTCTATCGTGTGGGCGTCCACATTTCCACGCGGTTCGTCTTGCAATTAAAAGCACTTACCCGAGTATCGCGCGTTGGCCTCGCCGACTCTTTCAGCGCACAGCTGTCATTTTTTTGCGCGGCAACAACCCACCCTGAGCGACTTTTGTTTGTGAGACCCCCGAAGACCTTTAAGGAAGCCACATATTCCGTACATTGATAAAGAAGAGGGAGTGTAAAGAAAAGGCCACGGTGGTAAAATAAAAGAGACACAAATGTACGATCGAGTAAAGACCTAATTATGACAATTAGCAAAAAACACACACTCGTCGTCCATTGTTCTAACCTGGCTTTCTAGTGGTCTGCCGAAGAGCGTCCACTCAAAGACGACACTCGTAGACAGAACGCCAGGCTTTAGATGACCTAATTAACTGATATTAAGTTACGTGACGATAACAGCATAAAAAAGTAACTGTATTTTTGCCGTCTTTCAACCGCTGTTTGCCGGAACGAGGCCTTGATACCCGAGACAGTTGACTTTACAGTTATAAGTATTCAAAAAAAAAAAGATATGTACCTTTTTTTTTTTTTTCTCCAGCAGCTCCATAAATCCTTTGTTCGGTGATTTATCACGGTAAAAAATGATAGCTTTTAAATTCTGAAGTTTCCGAGTGGTACGGGGTATGCTACAGGCGCGCCATTCATTATATTAATAAAATTCTATAAAGTGGAGTGTAAGCGCTGGAGGGTTTTGTTACTGGCAGACAAGTACAATGACAGACTAACATTCTATATCTCTCAATAGCAGGGAGATATTATCAGCCTAGACAAAGGCGACTGAATGTATGACAATCATTCACGTCTCATCGCGGAGAAATTTGTAGCGAACCGCTAAGTATTCTTTCCCACGAAAACGCCATGTTGTCCTAAGGCTAGGCGGTGAAGCTGTATTTTCTTTGAAAAATTCAAGGGCACTTGCTTTGGTTCTATTTAGCTGAAAAATGGCTTTATTTTTATGGCGCCCGCTATTATCAACGTTTCCAAGTTGGAGGAACTTTTATTGCGGGGGCTAAAGTTTGAATCGTATGTTTTGTGAGCAGCGCCTCCTCGTCCTTGACCATTGTATGACAGATGTACCATTACTGCTCGACCGAACCCCTTTACTCCAACCCAGGGGCGGACTGACCATTCGGGGCACTCGGGCACTTCCCGAGGGCCCCATGCCACTAAGAGGCCCCATCAGGGTTACCAGCCTTAATAAAACCAGGGACAGTATGTAAAAATCTGTGTTTTTTTAAAAATACCAAGATTTTAGCTGCCCCGCCTCTCCAGTACCTTTTCAGTGTGTGTATGTGTATTCTGTGTGTGTATACTGTGTGTGTGTATATTGTGTTTCTGTGTGTGTATACTGTATATGAGTGTGTGTATACTGTGTGGCCCCATAATCTATTGCCTGAGGGCCCCATAATCTCCTATTGCCCGAGGGCCCCATGAGTTGTCAGTTCACCCCTGCTCCAACCTTTACCCATTAACCCAACCCATTAAACGAGACCACACCAAAATATTGTCCGTAGCAGCCTCTTTTATTAACAAAATAAATTTTAACTTAAAGCGGAGCTCCACCCTAAAGTGGAACTTCCACTTATCGGGTTCCTCCCCCCCTCCGGTTCCACAATTGGCACCTTTCAGGGGGGAGGGGGGTGCAGATACCTGTATAATACAGGTATCTGCACCTACTTCCGGGACGAGATAGCCGGAGCTGCCCCGCCCATATCCGAAGATGCCCCGTTGTGTCTTTGGAAACACAGTTCCCAGGACACAACGGGGACCAATAACGACGCTCAGCGCGACTCGCGCATGCGCAATAGGGAACCGGGCAGTGAAGCCGCAACCTTCACTTCCTGATTCCCTGTCAGAGGATGGCGGCGGGGGCAGCCAAAAGACGAGCGATCGCTTGTCATCTTCTGCCGGCATCGCTGGAACCTGGAACAGGTAAGTGTCTATTTATTAAAAGTCAGCAGCTGCACTATTTGTAGCTGCTGACTTAAAAAAAAAAACGTTTTCAGGTGGACCTCCTCTTTAACATAACCGTAACAAAACATCTGTTATCCAACCCATCAGTCAATACTAGCGATGGTCTTTGAAGGAACCCCAAAATACTAGCTGTTTAATACTGCACTGCGGTACCTTTCAAATATAGAAGTAAGAAAAAATACCGTGCTATCTTAGCAAACCCGATCAGCAGCAGCTCAAATATGTAAGATATGCACAAAATAGAAATATATAAAAATGGAAAAAGCTGTGCAAATTAACCAAAAAAAAAAAAAAACAGAAAAAAAAAAAACAGTGGTGAACCCAGTAAGGAAAAGACCTTAACCATTTTTCCCTTGCCCACCTGATCCATCTTGGATCTACGCAGCATCAGGGATACCCTATCTTCTCTGCATATGACCTCCCGTGCCAATATACACCCTTGCACTTTCTTGGAAGGGCTAACTAGCTCTGCGATCCTGAAAGCACCAAAGAACGCCAGGGAAAACGCCGCCTGGAACAACGAGGTGTACATAAACCCACTAACTGAGCCAAAACCCTCTGTAGGATATCGAACAACACTGGGCGCCTAGAGTCCCTATGCTTACAAGACGCCCGATACCCCTCCATTGCTTGCCTAACCCAAAAATCCTTAGTAAACCCTTACATTTGAACAGAAACGCTAAACCTGACAGTTTTTTATCTAATCCGGACACCGTCACCCCGTAGGTCGGGAGTTCGTAAGTCGGGGACCGTCTGTATGCATATTGTGCAGCTGTTTTCACCATTGGCTCCTCTTCTCACAGGAGAATGTGGATATTCCTCTTCTCTTATATGCAACTAAAGTCTGGGATGAGAGCACTGTTGAGTACTTGGAGCACCTTAGCTGGAGGTGGACCTCATCCTCCAGGGCCCCCTGGTCGAACTGCTGGCATAGTCTACTTTATTTGGAATTAAAGGTCTTTCTAGGCCAG
>CM053034.1:5861614-6076929 GCA_028564925.1 Lithobates sylvaticus | reverse complement strand
TCACATTCCTTTTATGTATAAAATGTTCCAGTGTTTGGCCCACCCTACCTCTGCAGGTCATACCTGAGCTGAGAAAACAAAAACTTTATGTCCCATGATGCAATAGAAACTGGTCCCTAAAAACCTACGACATATTGCTTAACCCATATGCCTTCCACCGAGCACCATGTTCTAGTTTAGCTAGATTTGTATAGTTATCATTGTGCCATATCGGGCTATACTTCGTATACCCAGTAACATGTTCTAGATTTTTTGTCTTGTTCCATACTTTTTGGATGTCGGCAAGAGCTTGTTTGGTTTAGCAAAGTTTAGGGCCTCAAGACCCTCTGAAACTGAGCCTGTCTGAATATGAGAAAATATGACGCGGGTCGCGGATGGGATGTGATCCACTGTGGGGTGCGTGGTGGCAAACATGGGGCCAATTAAATGCTGCAACCTGTGCAGATACATATTAGAGCCAGGAGTTGGGGAGGGCAAGACTCACACAATGCTTAGGCCTTCATAGAAACTGTTCCTGAGTGGCTAAGAGTAACCTGTGCAGGCACAAAATGTCATAGATGGGGGACAGGCTGGTTTAGACAAATCATATAAGAGTGTGCCAAGTACAGGCTGGTCTCCTTTTGCCAAGAACAGAGCTAAAAAAGCTAAACTGTTGTATATATTGAAGCTCAGCCAATATAAATGCTCTTTATTGAGTTCTGTGCAGTCACTCTGCCCTTTCTCCTGTGTGCAAGTCTTCAAAAAAGAGGCCCCAAGAAGGTTCCCCTCCAGGTCCCATCCATGGCATTCTGACATATTAAACTGCACAGGCCCTTGTTGTGCGGTTTTACTTTGCATGACCAACAAGATGGACATCTAAAGCCACTTTCTTGGCTTACTAGAGCTTGCTCCATGTCAACTAGTACTAGCTACATGGCCATTCAAATTACCAGAATCCTCTTTCATCAGAACAGGAGGTAGGTAGTCTGGTTCATTAGGCAACTGTATTATAAGTTAACCTGTGATAGAAAGGAGCAAAGACTTTTGGTTATGTTATACTTGTATGCCCCATTGGAAGCTAGGAGGCAGCTAGGTCTGCCAACTGAATGCTGTTTTGTGGAAAGTAAAAATGGTACTCAATTTCCATGCTTGTAGTGGCATACAAAAATGACATGGAAAGGTTGTTTTTTTCTAAGGAATGGTGGAAACCCCAGAGAAAGCTCACATTACCATCAGGAGGTTGGGCAGTCAAACACGGTGGGATCTGTCACACCCCAGGGGCTGATCAGCTCAGACTCTAAACCCCACAAGTTAGGCACAAAGTTTTTGAAACTAAGGGAACAAATAATATTTATGGACACCTGACCATGACACCTAAAGGAGTTTGTTAAATTTTTGTTCAGGCCAATCAAGTTCCTCCCCAACAAACTCATGAAACCATGTCTTTATGGAGCTGGCTTTGTAGACAGAGGCACAGTCATGCTGGGACAAAACAAGGGCCTTCACCAAGCTATTATGACAAGGTTTAAAACGCATAAATGCCTAAAGTTCAGTAGGGTTGCGGTCATTTGTGAGGTTAGGTAGTGATGTTGGATTAGAAGACCTGGCTCACAACGGGCATTTCAATACCAAAGAAGGTGTTCAGTAGGGTTGAGGTCCTTTGTGAGCTCAGGTACTGAAGTTGGATGAGAAGACCCATTTAACAATTGGTATTCCAATACCAAAAAAAGGTTTTTAGTAGGGTTGAGGTCCTTTGTGAGCTCAGGTACTGAAGTTGGATGAGGAGACCCGTTTAACAATTGGTATTCCAATACCAAAAAAGGTTTTTTAGTAGGGTTGAGGTCATTTGTGGGTTCAGGTACTGAAGTTGGATGAGAAAACCTATTTAATAATTGGTATTGCAATACCAAAACAGGTTTTTAGTAGAGTTGAGGTCCTTTGTGAGTTCAGGTACTGATGTTGGTTGAGAAGACCTGATTCACAATTGGTATTCCAATACCAAAAAAGTTTTTTTAGTAGAGTTGAGGTCCTTTGTGAGTTCAGGTACTGATGTTGGTTGAGAAGACCTGATTCACAATTGGTATTTCAATGCCAAAACAGGTTTTTAGTAGAGTTTAGGTCATTTGTGAGTTCAGGTACTGATGTTGGTTGAGAAGACCTGATTAATGGCCGCAGCCCAACTAAAAACCTTTTTTGGAATTGGAATACCAAAAAAGGTTTTTAGTAGGGTTGCGGCCATTTGTGAGGTTAGGTAGTGATGTTGGATTAGAAGACCTGGCTCACAACGGGCATCTCAATACCAAAGAAGGTGTTCAGTAGGGTTGAGGTCATTTGTGAGCTCAGGTACTGAAGTTGGATGAGAAGATCCATTTAACAATTGATATTCCAATACCAAAAAAAGTTTTTTAGTAGGGTTGAGGTCATTTGTGAGATCAGGTACTGAAGTTGGATGAGGAGACCTGTTTAATAATTGGTATTGCAATACCAAAAAAAGTTTTTTAGTAGGGTTGAGGTCATTTGTGAGATCAGGTACTGAAGTTGGATGAGAAGACCTGTTTAATAATTGGTATTGCAATACCGAAAAAGTTTTTTTAGTAGGGTTGAGGTTATTTGTGAGCTCGGGTACTGAAGTTGGATGAGAAGACCCATTTAACAATTGGAATTGCAATACCAAAACAGGTTTTTAGTAGAGTTGAAGTCCTTCGTGAGTTCAGGTACTGATGTTGGTTGAGAAGACCTGATTCACAATTGGTATTCCAATACCAAAAAAGGTTTTTAGTAGGGTTGCGGCCATTTGTGAGGTTAGGTAGTGATGTTGGATTAGAAGACCTGGCTCACAACGGGCATTTCAATACCAAAGAAGGTGTTCAGTAGGGTTGAGGTCATTTGTAAGCTCAGGTACTGAAGTTGGATGAGAAGATCCATTTAACAATTGGTATTCCAATACCAAAAAAAGTTTTTTAGTAGGGTTGAGGTCATTTGTGAGATCAGGTACTGAAGTTGGATGAGGAGACCTGTTTAATAATTGGTATTGCAATACCAAAACAGGTTTTTAGTAGAGTTGAGGTCATTCGTGAGTTCAGGTACTGATGTTGGTTGAGAAGACCCGATTCACAATTGGTATTCCAATACCAAAAAAGGTTTTTAGTAGGGTTGAGGTCATTTATGAGTTCAGGTACTGAAGTTGGATGAGAAGACTTAATTCACAATTGGCCTTCCAATACCAACACAGTTGTTCAGTAGGGTTGAGGTTATTTGTGAGGTGAGGGATCTGTGCAGGCCAATCAAGCTCCTCCTCACCAAACTCATGAAACCATGTCTTTATGGGGCTAGCTTTGTACACAGGAGCACAGTCATGCTAGGACAGAAAAAGGGCCTTCACCAAGGTTGAAAACGCACAAATGCCTGAAGTGTCCATAATGCTGTACCATTATAATCATTAAAGACTAATTATTCAGATTCTTGCTTGAGCACAACCGGTTGCCTTTAAGGCCACCATTTTCCACCTCCCGCCATTTGCACAAAGCATAAAAGGACAGCGCAGAAAGAGCCCCGGATAAAGTCACAAGATCATGTCAAGCCGGATTTACCCGTGAACACTTGTTCTGCAAATCGCCGTCTCAAACTATATGTTTCTTAGCTAATAAAACAGCCTATAATTAGCCGCAAAGCTTTATCGCACCTCATCATCTGCTGAAGACAACAGCTTAAGTGACATGAAATAATTATCTGTAACTGAAGCCAATGAACGCACTTTGCAGGGTAGCATGCATGCAGCATTAAACAATAACTCTTTTTATCAAGATATGCTGGTGTTTTTTTTTTAATCTGTGATTTTCTTGCACTGTCGGTGTCGAGAAGATGACCAAAAAAAAAAAAAAAGTCTTTAAAGGACACTGTGATGTCATAGAAAAGAGATAATTCATACTATACCCCATGTTTAGAAAACAAAGTGATCCAAATACCATAATTACAAAAAGGCACTTTATAATACCCCGCCATCAATGCCGCAGATTTAGATATATTCGTCAATGAGAGTTTTTTTTTTTTTCCTCTCCTTCTCTCTTCCCTCCTCTCGGCTGTGTTCAGGGTAGTTTTAAGTTCAGGGACACGGACCATGTCTTCATTAGACGCATTAACATTCACAGTCTGTAGTAAATTTTGACAGTGAAAAGGTCCCTGTAACCTTTTAGTTGTGTAGAAATTTACTTCCCAAGAAAATTACAGCTGGCACCGTCTTAATTAATGCGAGCTTTCTTTTCTGAAAATTGTGAGCTTGTCAGGGGATGGAGGGAGGAAAAAAAAAAAAAAAAAGGAGAAAGGGCTAAAAAACCTTCCTTTAAAAAGGCCGGACAGGAAAGAGACGTTAAGGTATTAAAGTCGATGAAAGTGCCCAGTGCGTTTTGGTGGTTTATCGTAGGGGTAACCGTCATGGAGTTCCATTTCTTGAAAACAGGGGGGTAGGGTCAACTTTTGGAAGCACAATTTTAGCCAAAATGTATGTCTTTGACCCATCATATGTTCACCTTTGGGGCAAAAATAAATTTTCAAGTGGTTGTAAACCTCAGACATTAAATATGAACAGAGCATATCCCACTATAGCAAGGTTTCTCAACCAGGGTTCCATGGAAGTCCTTGGGTTCCTCCAGAGGTTCCTAGAGCAATGAGTAATTTCTGCCTCTCAGATACCGTATATACTCGAGTATAAGCTGACCCGAATATAAGCCGAGGCACCTAATTTTACCACAAAAAAAAATGGGAAAACTTATTGACTCGAGTATAAGCCTAGGGTGATAAATGTGCAGCTACTGTAAGTGTAAAAGAGGGTCAACAATGCCCATTTGCATGCCTCACTGTGTCCATTTGCAGCCTCACTGTGCCCATTTGCAGCCATAGGTCCCCCGAACTTCAAACTAGTAGTTAAGGCTAGATGCCCCCTAGCTGCAGCCAAAATTTGGGATCTCTGGACCCAAAGGGTCCCGAAATAACATTGCTAAAGATGGACACAGTTGACCGATTTTGACCGAGATACGGGGCCCCAAAGTCGGTTCGGAAAATGTAATTCTCTGCTGCAGAAAAGTGCTTGACATTTTCCGACCCGATTTTGGGGCCCCGTATCTCGGGGCCACTTGGTGCTAGGAACCCCAAATTTGGATATGTTTTAGTGCTAGTTCCACTTGGTTTGCACACAAAGGCATTTCAAGGGTTCCTCTGTGTTGAAAAGGTTGAGAAAACCTGGTCTGTAGTTGTCTTCTGCTTCGTTCCTCTGCTATCAGCATGTATCATTTCCATAGGCATGTGTGCAGGGTGTGCAGGATGTGCCTGGGCACATCCTAATCACCTTGTGCACATTAGCATTATCACTCTTTACAGACAGGGAAAAGGGAAAGATCTCCCTCTTATCAGCTCTGCCATAAGAGAAGTGCGGCACTGTGCCGGCAGGGAGATCAATGTCCCAGGCCCATATATACACACTATATTACCAAAAGTATTCGGACGCTTGCCTTTAATGCCCCGTACACACGGTCGGAAATTCCGACGGAAAATGTCCGATCGGACCATGTTGTCGGAAAATCCGCCCGTGTGTGGGCTCCATCTGACTTTTTTCGTCGGAAAAAAATTTGAGATCCTGCTCTCAAATTTTCAGACAACAAAATCCTATCAGACTTTTTCCGATCGTGTGTAGAGAATTCCGACGGACAAAGTGCCACACATGCTCAGATCAAATTACAAGACCAAAGCTATTGGCTACTACAGTGGTGTGAAAAAGTGTTTGCCCCCTTCCTCATTTCCTGTTCCTTTGCATGTTTGTCACACTTAAGTGTTTCGGAACATCAAACCAATTTAAACAATAGTTAAGGACAACACAAGTAAACACAAAATGCAATTTGTAAATGAAGGTGTTTATTATTAAAGGTGAAAAAAAATCCAAACCATCATGGCCCTGTGTGAAAAAGTGATTGCCCCCTAAACCTAATAACTGGTTGGGCCACCCTTAGCAGCAACAACTGCAACCAAGCGTTTGCGATAACGTGCAATGAGGCTTTTACAGCGTCCTGGAGGAATTTTGGCCCACTCATCTTTGCAGAATTGTCCTAATTCAGTTACATTAGAGGGTTTTCGAGCATGAACGGCCTTTTTAAGGTCATACCACAACATCTCAATAGGATTCAGGTCAGGACTTTGGCTAGGCCACTCCAAAGTCTTCATTTTGTTTTTCTTCAGCCATTCGGTGGTGGACTTGCTGGTGTGTTTAGGATCATTGTCCTGCTGCAGAACCCAAGTTCGTTTCAGCTTAAGTACACGAACAGATGGTCGGACATTCTCCTTCAGGATCTCTTGGTAGACAGCAGAATTCATAGTTCCTTTTATCACGGCAAGTCTTCCAGGTCCTGAAGCAGCAAAACAGCCCCAGACCATCACACTACCACCACCATATTTTACTGTTGGTATAATGTTCTTTTTCTGAAATGCAGTGTTCCTTCTACGCCAGATATACTTGGACACACACCTTCCAAAGAGTTCCACTTTTGTCTCATCGGTCCACAGAATGTTGTCCCAAAAGTCTTGGGGATCATCAAGATGTGTTGTGGAGAAATTGAGACGAGCTTTGATGTTCTTTTTGCTCAGCAGTGGTTTTCTCCTTGGAACTCTGCCATGCAGGCCATTTTTGCCCAGTCTTTTCCTGATGGTGGAGGCATGAACGCTGACCTTAACTGAGGCAAGTGAGGCCTGCAGTTCCTTGGACGTTGTTGTGGGGTCTTTTGTGACCTCTTGGATGAGTCGTCGCTGCGCTCTTGGGGTAATTTTAGGCGGCCGGCCACTCCTGGGAAGGTTCACCACTGTTCCATGTCTTCGCCATTTGTGGATAATGGCTCTCACTGTGGTTTGCTGGATTCCCAAAGCTTTGGAAATGGCTTTATAACCCTTTCCAGACTGATAGATCTCAATTACTTGCTTTCTCAATTGTTCCTGAATTTCTTTGGGTCTCGGCATGATGTGTAGCTTTTAAGGATCTTCTGGTGGACCTTACTGTGTCAAGCAGCTCCTATTTAAGTGATGCCTTGATTGTGAACAGGTGTGGCAATAATCAGGCCTGGGTGTGGCTAGAGAAATTGAACTCAGGTGTGGACAACCACAGTTATAGTATGTTTTAACAAGGGGGCAATCACTTTTTCACACAGGGCCATGATGGTTTGGATTTTTTTTCACCTTTAATAATAAACACCTTCATTTACAAATTGCATTTTGTGTTTACTTGTGTTGTCCTTGACTATTGTTTAAATTGGTTTGATGTTCCGAAACACTTAAGTGTGACACACATGCAAAGGAACAGGAAATGAGGAAGGGGGCAAACACTTTTTCACACCACTGTAGCCTCTACGTAGTTCCGTAGTACGCAACGAACGTCACCACGTTCAGAATGATCGGATTTTCCGACAACTTTGTCCAACCGTGTGTATGCAACACCAGTGTCGGACAAAATCCGTTGGAAAAAATCCGACGGATTTTGTGGTCGGAATTTCCGACCGTGTGTACGGGGCATTAGCCTCGTACACACGACATGATTGTTAGCAGGGGATTGTCTGTTGACAGACTGTTGTCCTAAAATCTTACCATTAGTACGCTCCTTTTGACCATTGTTGTCCAAATTTCTGCCAACAAATGTTGGATGGCAGGCTAGTAAATTTTCGGCGGACAGCGGTCTGCTGTCAGATTTTCTGATGGTCAGTACACAAGTCTGTCACAAAAAAGTAGAAAGTACAAACACGCATGCTCGGAATCAATGCTCACCAAACACGAAATTAAAAGAAGGGGCCAAAAGGGTGGAGCTCAAGAACTGAAATTCCTTGTAGTACGTCACTACGTTCGTGTTTGTTGGCCGACAATTGTGTGCCATTAGTATGCAAGACAAGATCCTGGCACACGCCCTTTGGACAAAAATCAGACGCTCGGTTGGCCAACAATCTGATTGTGTGTACGAGGCTTTACCTTTAGTACGCTCTTTTTGACAATTCTTGTCCAATTTTCGGCCAACAAATGTTGGATGGCAGGCTAGTAAATTTTTGGTGGACAACGGCTTGATGTCAGATTTTCGTATTGTCAGTACACAAATCCGTCACCCAAAAGTCGAAAGTACAAACACGCATGCTCGGAATCAATGCTCACCAAACACGAAATTAAAAGAAGGGGCCAAAAGGGTGGAGCTCAAGAACTGAAATTCCTTGTAGTACGTCACTACGTTCGTGTTTGTTGGCCGACAATTGTGTGCCGTCAGTATGCAAGACAAGATCCTGGACACGCCCTTTGGACAAAAATCAGACGCTCGGTTGGCCAACAATCTGATTGTGTGTACGAGGCTTTACCATTAGTACGCTCTTTTTGACAATTCTTGTCCAATTTTCGGCCAACAAATGTTGGATGGCAGGCTAGTAAATTTTCGGCGGACAACGGTCTGTTGTCAGATTTTCTACACAAGTCTAATGGGTGAAACCTTGTGAGCTGCCAAAAGCTATAAGCTAACGTGGACTAAAAACTGAGAACAGCTGCCCGCACTTCCCCACAATGGGAAATATATATATATATATACTGTGCCGCGCTACTACTAACCATCAATTAATAAAACCTGTGCTGTAAAATAATACAGATATAATGCATGATATCTATATAGTTTTACAGCACAGGTTTTATTAATTGATGGTTAGTAGTAGCGCGGCACAGTATATATATATTACAGTACACAAGTCTGTCACACAAAAGTCGAAAAGTACAAACACGCATGCTCGGAATCAATGCTCACCAAACACAAAAGTAGCAGAAGGGGCCCAAAGGGTGGCGCTCGAGAGCTGAAATTCCTCGTGGTACGTCATTACGTTCGTGTTTGTGGCACGACAATTGTGTAACGTAATGCCCCGTACACGCGGTCGGATTTTCCGACTGAAAATATTAGATCGGATCATGTTGTCGGAAAATCTGACCGGGTGTGGGATCCATTGGACTTTTTCCGTCGGAATTTCCGACGCACAAAGTTTGAGAGCTGGATCTATGTAGCAGAATACATATTGGCCTGAATTTATGAAGAACTTATTTATTTTTTATTTTTTTATTGGATGTGTCTCATTACAGAAAGTGAAAATATATATATATATAGATTTTTTTCAAAATTGAGTTTTTTTATATAGATTTTTTTGGATATGTATTATAGCAAAAAGTAAAAAAAAAAAAATACATATATATTTTTTTTTTATTGTCTCTCTTTGTTTGTTTATAGCACAAAAATACCACCAAAATAAAGCTCTATTTGGGGAAAAAAAATACATAAACTTTATTTGGACACAGCGTTGCGCGACCACGCAATTGTCACTTAAAGTAACGCAGTGCCGTATCGCAAAAAATGTCCTGGTCCCGTGCGCGCGCGCGGGGGGGGGTATGTGGATAAGGGGGGTGATTGGGGGGGGGGGGTGATTTAAGTAATGGGATATTTTTTATCTTATTGCAGGAAGTGCATTAAAGTAAAAAAAATGTCCAGCCTTCAGAACCACGTAAATTATAATTTTTTTTGCATAAATTAAAATTGTTGGGTAAATCTTCCCGGAGGTCAAGTGGTCCAATTAAAGTTTTGGCCAACAGACTGTAGACATCACAAGAGACAGATCTGCACGTTGCGGATGGAAGAAAACATCTTCTATATACGCTCTGCATCTTGAGTTCTGATTTACCTATCTTCTCTCCGCGGATCTTCTTTTCTTTCTCTCCCCCCCCTGAATTGCTCCCCGGAGACGGTAATATAATACATCATTGTGTTCTTAGCCTAACAATTGTTAACATGTGACATTTGTGTGTGCCCCACGATGATGTACAAATATGTTCCGGGCAGCCCTTGTATGAAAATCATGAGATCCCATTTTCCGTGCCCTTCTGGTAATGATAAGAGCGCACATTAGTCGCTGCCTTTTATGGCTCTCCGCCAGTTTGGCATTCAGTAGGAAGCGACGAATGTCAGCGAGAAATCTATACAGACTGAGGTCTGGGGCTTTTGTGAGATGCGTCCAATCTATCCCGGGGATCTTATTGAGCACCGGGATAAAAACCAGATTGTGTTTCCAAAGTGTTCTAATAATTGACTGCCTAGGAGAGGGCGACGAAACCCTCAGCGTAAAGTGCGGCTCCGCTCACATCCTATGCTGGCGACTTGGTTTAGCCTATGGGTTTGTGTTTTTAATTAACTTAGATAAAAAAGTTCATCTTTTTTTGTTTTTGATTGAGATTTTTTTTTTATCATAGGAGCTATGCTGTTTTTTAATTTAATTAATTTTTTATTTTATTTTTTTATGAGAAGCAACTATCAAGAAGACTTCACCTTTTTTTTGTTTTTATCATAAGAACTAAGCTGTTTTTTATTTTAATTTATTTTTTATTTTATTTTTTATGAGAAGCAACTATCAGGAAGACTTTGCCATTTTTTGTTTTTGATTTACATTTTTTTTTATCATAAGAGCTAAGCTGTTTTTTTAATTTAATTTATTTTTTATTTTATTTTTTTGAGAAGCAACTCTCAGGAAGACTTCACCTTTTTTTGTTTTTGATTTAAAAACATTTTTTTACCATAAGAGCTAAGCTGTTTTTTAATTAAATTTTTATTTTTTTATGAGAGGCAACTATCAGAAAGACTTATAATTAAATTGTGCGCATACCATGAATATTAAAAGTACAGTAAAACCTTGGTCTGAGAGTAACTTGGTTTGAGAGCGTTTCGCAAGACAAGCTAAATTTTTAAATACATTTTGACTTGATATACAAGCGAAGTGTAGCAATATGGTTACATTTAATGAAGGTACAACATTTAGCAACTCACATGGTTGATGAATAGAAGAGGCTCATCTAAGTATGCCAGCATCCGGGGTAAAGCTGTCCACATAGACCGTCCTCCTCCATCAACGTCGTTCCTTCCACACTGCGCTTCAAGCCTCGATTTCAGATCGCTCTTCTGCAGGGTAGTCTTTCCAGTCACGATTACAGACTCACAACGGTGGGAGCCAGAGGTGCGTGGGATGGTCTGTCAGGGGTGTCCAAACTTTTTTTAAAGAGGGCCAGATTTGATGAAGTGAACGTGCGTGAGGGTCGACCATTTTTCCTGACATTCTTTGAACCATTAGAATTTGGTCTAATGCCCCGTACACACGGTCGGAAAATCCGACCACAAAATCCATCGGATTTTTTCCGACGGATTTGGTCCGACACTGGTGTTGCATACACACGGTCGGACAAAGTTGTCGGAAAATCCGATCATTCTGAACGTGGTGACGTTTGTTGCCTACGACGGGACTACGTAGAGGCTAGTAGCCAATAGCTTTGGTCTTGTAATGTGATCTGAGCATGCGTGGCACTTTGTCCGCCGGAATTCGCTACACACGATCGGAAAAAGTCCGATGGAGCCTACACACGGTCGGAATTTCCGACAACATTGTCCGATAGGACATTTTCCGTCGGAAAGTCCGACCGTGTGTATGGGGCTAAAGAGTAATGGTGCAGAGCCCCTGTACAGGGGTTTCCTGCAGGACTGGACCCAGGAAGACTGCACCCTGCTACATAGGCATCAGACTACTAAGAGTGTTCCTCCGAGCACTAATACACCACCCAACAAGAATTCTCTTGCCTTTGTGGCTGTGTTTGAGTAAAGAGATGAGGTCGGGCGTGATATTTGGCTATACCGTATTTATTGGCGTATAACACGAACCTTCACTTTAAGAAGGAAGTTTCAGGAAAAAACAAAAATTGTAAATAAAGAACTGTGAAGCAAAATAAGGGTCAGTGCCCATCTGCAGCCTCACCATTGCCATGCCTTACCATTGCCATGAATGCACCCCCTCTCATTGCCCGGAATGCAGCACCCACATTGCCATGAATGCAGCACCCACATTGCCCAGAATGCAGCAACCACCATTGCCAGGAATGCAGCACCCACCATTGCCAGGAATGCAGCATCCACCATTGCCATGAATGCAGCACCCCCATTGCCAGGAATGCAGCACCCACCATTGCCATGAATGCAGCACCCCCATTGCCAGGAATGCAGCACCCACCATTGCCATGAATGCCGCACCCCCATTGCCAGGAATGCACCACCCACCATTGCCATGAAGGCAGCACCCACCATTGCCAGGAATGCAGCACCCACATTTCCAGGAATGCAGCACCCACATTGCCCAGAATGAAGCACCCACCATTGCCAAGAATTCAGCACCCACCATTGCCCATAACGCAGCACCCACATTGCCTGGAATGCAGCACCCCCATTGCCCAGAATGCAGCACCCACCATTGCCAGGAATGCACCACCCACATTGCCTGGAATGCAGCACCCACATTCCCCGGAATGCAGCACCCCCATTGCCAGGAATGCAGCACCCACCATTGCCAGGAATGCAGCACCCACATTGCCAGGAATGCAGCACCCACCATTGCCATTAATGCAGCACCCCCATTGCCAGGAATGCAGCACCCACATTGCCAGGAATGCAGCACCCACATTGCCAGGAATGCAGCACCCACCATTGCCATGAATGCAGCACCGCCATTGCCAGGAATGCAGCACCCACCATTGCCAGGAATGCAGCACCCACATTGCCAGGAATGCAGCACCCACCATTGCCATTAATGCAGCACCCACATTGCCAGGAATGCAGCACCCACCATTGCCAGGAATGCAGCCCCCACATTGCCAGGAATGCAACCCCTACATTGCCCGGAATGCAGCACCCACCATTGCTATGACATGCCTGGTCTATGTGGACAGCTTTACCCCAGATGTCTGCATACTTAGATGTGCCTCTTTTTTTCATCAACCATGTGAGTTTCTAAATGTTGTACCTTCATTAAATGTAACCATATTGCTACACTTAGAGGCGCCTCTCTTCTCTTTTATACTCTGGAGCTCCTGCTGGATTTTGCTTCTAATCCCCTTGTGGAGGCTTCCATTTGTGGATGGATATTTTATGGTTATCACATTGCTATTTTTTTTTAAATGGACTATAAACTGAAGGATTTATGAATAAATGGTTGTGGAACGAATCATCTGAGTTTCCATTATTTCTTATGGGGGAAATTCGCTTTGATATACGAGTGCTTTGCATAACAAGCATGTTTCTGGAACGAATTAGGCTCGCAATCCAAGGATTTACTGTATAGCATAGTATAGAATAGTGTGTGACAAGACCAGCCACCCTGCATAAGGAGAAAGAGAGAGAGAGCAGAGCTGTGGGAGGGGTCCAGCAGGCTCCACCCACCACAGACTGCCTGCGGAGAAAATGACACGAGGGGGCGGAGACAAGACCAGCCACCCTGCATAAAGAGAGAGAGAGAGAAGAGCTGTGGGAGGGACCCAGTAGGCTCCACCCACCACAGACTTCCTGCGGAGAAAATTACATGAGGGGGCGGAGACAAGAGCAACCACCCTGCATAAAGAGAGAGAGAGAGATAGCAGAGCTGTGGGAGGGATCCAACAGGCTCCACCCACCACAGGCTGCCTGCAGAAAACTACAGAGGGGGCGGAGACAAGACCAGTCACCCTGCACAAAAAGAGAGAGCAGCAGTGAGCGGTCTTTATTACAGGAAGTCTCACACTGGATTACTGCTCAGATCTGGAAGAAATACACAAAGCTCACTGAGATTCCAGGAAGAATACACTGGACACATGTATTTAGGCAATATTTAATTATCCCGGAGTTCAACAAATTTTGGCTTATAAACCTAAATTAAAAAGAAAATGATAAATAAATGAAAATTAAGTTAAATAAAAATACAAATACAGTACATATATATATATTTTTTAAATTAAAATAATAAAAATGAACTCCTAAGCATTGTCTTTTATATGCCTGGGCAGCAGTAACCAATCAGAAGCTAGCTTACACTTTTCTGCCTGAATTGGAAGATAGACATGTGCACAATTTGTTTATTTGCGTTTCGTTTTTTTTTTCGTTTCTGAAAAAAATTTGTTTATTTTCGTTTCGTTTTTTTTTGTTTCCGTTGATTCGTAACGATTCGTATATTCGTAAGTCGTCGGTGTTTCGTATTCGTAACGATTCGTACATACGTAAGAGTTATTTTTCGTTGATTCGTTTTTTCGTTAGTTTAATTTTCGTTTATCCGTTTATTCGAAATTCGGACGCATTCGTATTTATTCGTACATTCGTAACATTCGTAGATTCATAATCGGAGCATAATTCGTAATTTTATGTAATGTGTATGCTATTATTACATTTTAATAATTTACGAATCGAAAAAAAAAAGTTACGAATCGGAAAAAAAAGTTACGAATGTACGAATTTTTTCGTTCAATCCATTCGAAGCACGTTAAGCAGCGCCATTGTAAGGCACACGGAAAATTACCAATTCAACGAAAAAAAAAGTTACGAATGTACGAATTTTTTCGTTCATTTTCGTTGTTCCATTTTTCGGATTTTCTTCATTCGTACATTCGTTGTTTCTAATTAGTTTTTTTCGGATTGTCGTTGTTTTTTGGATTCGTTCGATTCGTTAATCGGATTCGTACGATTCGAACGATTCGTTATTCGGATTCGTTAGATTCGAACGATTCGTTCATTCGTACGAAAACGAACGAACGAAAAAAAACGAAAAACGAAAAAAAAAAAAAACGAAACGAATTGCACATGTCTATTGGAAGATGACACCCAAGACCAATGGCTACAAGGACC
Organism: Lithobates sylvaticus; assembly: GCA_028564925.1. Classification (NCBI taxonomy): domain Eukaryota; kingdom Metazoa; phylum Chordata; class Amphibia; order Anura; family Ranidae; genus Lithobates; species Lithobates sylvaticus. The sequence goes on along the minus strand of CM053034.1, from coordinate 6,062,234 downwards.
GTTCCATTTTCCGTTCACAAGCTTATCCACTAAGCCAACGCAAAGCACAGCGATTGGCGATCAGAGTGCCGTAACCAATCAAAATTCATTTCTCTGTAGTCGGCCCAGCGAAGACACGATTCTGATTGGCTGCTGCACTTTGCGCTGAGTTTGTCGAGTAAGCCCCACGCACACCACCCCCAGCTATTTAGCACCCATGCCATTATAGCGAGTGAGTGCTTATAGTTTTAAGGTTTCCTTATTTATTGGAAAATCCGGTATGATTAATCAGCCCGGTGTAAATTGACTGCAACGCAGCAGAATCTAAGTTTTTCACTCCTCTTTGTATAATAAATGGAAGCTTTGTAGCCTTGCAGATTTATCTGCGAGCGCACAATTTGCTTTGTTAAAAACTGTTGTTTGTGCTGCGTCTGCGGGAATGTCTAAGGAATGATGTGCCGGGTCCGGGGGGGGGGGGGGGGGGGGGGGGGGAGCTACATCTGAAATAAAAAGATGGTTCTGTGGTTTGTAACATGAACTCATAGAAACTGCAGGGTTTGGTGGGAAAAAGGATTATTTTCAATTTTCTATAGACTTTTTTAATGCTTTTATTTATTGAAGGGGCTCCTCTTCGACAGTTCCACATTCTGCTGGATAAGAGTTTTCGTGTTCATCACTCAGTGGCCTTGAATGATCAAACTTTAAGAAGCGCTTTAAGAAGCGATGATTGGAGCTTTGTGACATGGTGCATTATCCTGCTTGAAGGAGCCATCAGAAGATGGGGACACTGTAGTCATAAAGGGATGGACATGGTCAGCAACAATACTCAGGTAGGCCGTGGTGTTTATACCATGCTCAATTGGTACTAAGGGGCCCATAGTGTGCCAAGAAAATATCCCATTCTGCTGGATAAGAGTTTTCGTGTTCATCACTCAGTGGCCTTGAATGATCAAACTTTAAGAAGCGCTTTAAATATGAACATACTGTAAGGCAGTGGTCTCAAAACTGTGGCCCTCCAGGCCCTTGGGGCACGACTGATACCAACAATGGGGCATAATGCTCTGCCTACGTCGGTGTCCTCCCAGTGACACCGACGATAGAGCATAGTTCCTCCCAATGACACCAAAGATGAGGTATTGTTTTTTCCCACTGACATCACACCTTTTCTTCTCTCGAAGGCCATAGTCCGGCCCTCCTGTAGTCTGAAGGCCTTTTGTTTAGAAAGTTTGCTGTAAGGCATGCTAATGTGACCTCTCAGTTAGCATTGTAGCACCACCCCCGATAGGGCATAGTTCCTCCCAATGACACCAAAGACGGGGTATTGTTTTTTTTCCCACTGACATCAAGACCTTTCCTTCTCTCAGTGGCCATAGTCCGGCCCTCCTGTAGTCTGAAGGCCTTTTGTTTAGAAAGTTTGCTGTAAGGCATGCTAATGTGACCTCTCAGTTAGCATTGTAGCACCACCCCCGATAGGGCATAGTTCATCCCAATGACACCAAAGACGGGGTATTGTTTTTTTCCCACTGACATCAAGACCTTTTCTTCTTTTAATGGCCATAGTCCGGCCCTCCAATAGTTTGAAGGACAGTAAACTGGCCTTTTGTGGCCATTTGTTTGCTTTTATCCAGGCCTTTGGGGCACTACGGATACCAACAATGGGGCATAATTCTCTGCCTATGAAGGAGCACAATTCCTCCCAATGACACCAATACTGGAGCAAAATTCCTCCCAGTGACACCAACGATAGAGCATAGTTCCTCCCAATGACACCAAAGATGAGGTATTGTTTTTTCCCACTGACATCACACCTTTTCTTCTCTCGAAGGCCATAGTCCGGCCCTCCTGTAGTCTGAAGGCCTTTTGTTTAGAAAGTTTGCTGTAAGGCATGCTAATGTGACCTCTCAGTTAGCATTGTAGCATCACCCCCGATAGGGCATAGTTCCTCCCAATGACACCAAAGACGGGGTATTGTTTTTTTTCCACTGACATCAAGACCTTTTCTTCTCTCAATGGCCATAGTCCGGCCCTCCTATAGTTTGAAGGACAGTAAACTGGCCTTTTATGGCCATTTGTTTGCTTTTATCCAGGCCTTTGGGCCACTACGGATACCAACAATGGGGCATAATTTGCTGCCTATGATGGGGCAAAATTCCTCCCAATGACACCAATATTGGGGCAAAATTCCTCCCAGTGACAATGACGATAGGGCATAGTTCCTCCCAATGACACCAAAGATGGGGTATTGTTTTTTCCCACTGACATCACACCTTTTCTTCTCTCGAAAGCCATAGTCCGGCCCTCCTGTAGTCTGAAGGCCTTTTGTTTAGAAAGTTTGCTGTAAGGCATGCTAATGTGACCTCTCAGTTAGCATTGTAGCACCAACCCCGATAGGGCATAGTTTATCCCAATGACACCAAAGACGGGGTATTGTTTTTTCCCACTGACATCAAGACCTTTTCTTCTTTTAATGGCCATAGTCCGGCCCTCCTATTGTCTGAAGGACAGTAAACTGGCCTTTTCTTTAGAAAGTTTGCTGTAAGGCATGCTAATGTGACCTCTCAGTTAGCATTGTAGCACCACCCCCACAGGAGGCGCTGAATAGAATGGGTCCCTCTGTTCTTTTCCCTGTACCCCCCTTAGATCTCTCGACCTCGCTGACTCACCTGGTTGGGTGCTGGCCCATATAGCCTGACAAACTTTCCAGACAGTATCAGTGACCCAGTAGTAAGGTCCTACTATGAAGATAAACAACAAGCCAAATACTAAAAGACACCATTCTGTATTTTAATTGGGATTTATACACACACCGGCCACCGGGTTGGACTCCCCTTTGACTTCATTCTTGGTGGCATAGATTCAACAAGGTGTTGGAAACATTCCTCAGAGATTTTGGTCCATAGTGACATGATAGCATCCCGTAGTTGCTGCAGATTTGTCAACTCCATGATGCAAATCTCCCATTCCACCACATTCCAAAGATGCTCTATTGGATTGAGATCTGGTGAGTGTGGAGCTCTATTGGATTGAGATCTGGTGAGTGTGGAGGCCATTGGAGTACAGTGACCTCATTGTCCGGTGGTGAGATGATTGGAGCTTTGTGACATGGTGCATTATCCTGCTGGAAGGAGCCATCAGAAGATGGGGACACTGTAGACATAAAGGGATGGACATGGTCAGCAACAATACTCAGGTAGGCCGTGGTGTTTATACGATGCTCAATTGGTACTAAGGGGCCCAAAGTGTGCCAAGAAAATATCCCCCCCCCCCCACCATTACACCACCACCACCAGCTTGAACCGTTTATCCAAAGGCAGGATGGATCCATGCTTTAATGTTGTTTATGCCAAATTCTTACTCTGCCATCTGAATGCTGAAATTGAGACTCATCAGACCAGGCAACGTATTCTGCTTACCTTGGGTGTAACGAGAGGTTATTTGAGTTACTGTTGCCTTTTTTTCATCTGGAACCAGTCTGCCCATTCTCCTCCTCTGACATCAACAAGGCATTTTCCTCCACACAGGTCACTGGATATTTTCTCTTTTTCAGACCATTCTCTGTAAACCTGAGAGATGGCTGTGCGTGAAAATCCCAGTAGTCACTAAAATCCCCTTTCTTCCCCATTCTGATGCTCGGTTTGAACTTCAGCAACTCATCTTCACCACGTCTAGATGCCTAAATGCATCGAGTTACTGCCATGTGATTGGCTGACTAGCAAGTTGTGTTACCAAGCAATTGAGTCAGTGAGTGTAGAAGACCAATTAATTATCACATGGATTGAATATTGCATTAACATTAAAGCGGTGTTGCCATTAAAAAAAAAAAATAATAATAATTAAAAGTCAGCAGCTACAAATACTGCAGCTGCTGACTTTTAATAATCGGACACTTACCTGTCCCAGGGTCCAGCGATGCGGGGGATCGAAGCCCTGCTCGTTCCCCCCCTCCACTCGGCAGCGCCGGCATTTTAACTGTGGGCGCCCGGCTGTGGCTTCACAGCCGGGCACCCACTGCGCATGCGCAAGCGGCCGCGCAATCATCTGGGAACTGTCACGTGTCCCAGATGATTGACAAGAGGGAGGGGGCAGAGCTGAGCCCTTCCTGTGGTGAGGGGAAGTGATGTCACCAGCCCAGGCACTGAAGGAGGCAGACTATGAGGGACCCCCTAGCAACAGCCATTTAGAGGTGAGTTTAAAAAAATAATAATTTCCAAATGTTTTTTTTATTTTTTTTTAGGAACATTAATGATTTTTTTTTGGGGGGGGGGCAACTCCACTTTAACCATTACACAGAGTACCACTAGCAGAGTTTAAGACAGTATTCAACTTCCAGGTCGGCATAAACAGTAACAACCACCGAAACTGCAGCGATGATCAGCAAACAAGTTGGAGCTACTAAAGATGAGGTTATGCTGCCAACGTGCCCTAAAGATGGTTATGCCATGCCTAAACTGACTGGAAAGGTCATGAACCATGAAGTGATCAAACGATAAATAAAATAAGTAATAGGGAGTAATAATATCGACAGGAATGGCAGTCTTTAATATAGGTCTTCTGCCGGCTACAGTTGGGGCCCTTTAAACTGTTGGCACACTTAGTCTCCTTTATATCCTATAGATGTTGGTATGTGAGGAAGGCTGGCTGGGTGTAGTACAGTTCTCAAACTCTGCAATTTATAGCAGCTGTAGTTTAGTATTTCTGTGGCACTAACACTTTGGGTGGATGTACGGCAATGTCAATAGCTTGGAGATTAAATAGCCATAAGTGTCTGCTGTGCAGATGTCCTGCTTTCAACAGAAGGTGTATATATTGATAAGAAAAAGGGTCTTGAAGCCCTCTCATCAACTCCTGGACTCAGCGTTCTGTTTCTGGCGTTCTGGCGATGGAAAGGGGCCTGTAGATAGCACTAGTTCAGTGATCTGTAGCAGAGAGTGTATGCACCCCTGGTATCTGGGCAGCACATAAGGAGTGTGAAGCTGTGAGCTAGATAGAGCTGCTAGGACCTGTTCCCTCAGATTCCCGCTGCACCAACAGGGAGATTCAACTTAAGCTCCCTTTGTCTCCTTTTCCACCCCCAAAAGATGCTGGGATTTGTAGTTTTATAAGTCTAGGTGCTCCATTGCTTGGCGGTTGCTTTGACTACACCTCCCAAAGTTCCAGGCATCCTGCAAAAAATGTATGGGTTCTCTTAGCTTTAGTTCTCCCCCTACTGACCGGAGAAAGGATGGCTCAGCATGTCTTTGGCTTCAAAGAAAGAAGAGAAATTTATAAATCATGGGGCCCCCATACAGCCTGTCTGACAGGGCCATCCCCCCTATCACCCAATATCCCACACAGAGCAGGGACTTTAACCCCTTCCCACACAACACTGTGTGCCTTTATAAGGGCCTTAATGCCAGGAGGTGGTAAGGATTGACCACTCCCGCAGTCTACTGATAATTAGCAGAGTTCGAGAGCAGTCTTTGACAGCTCAGTCACTGTGCTGGGAGCGCGCAGTGGGCACACTCTGCCCACAGGAAGCTTTGCCACCCATGGACGCTCATATGTGGTGGGTGGGTGTTAAAGCCCCCACTCCTTGCCCATTGCAAATTTGCATTACGGGGACGGCAGTGCGATGACATCACAGTAATAGGGCAGTAACAAGACCGGTTGGCAGACCAGAACTCTAGAGGCACTCCTGGAAGGGATGTTTGTGGAGGATCATCTGATGACAAACTCTGGTAATTCAATAAAATGGTTTGGAGTTAAACAACAAAGGAAGAATGTAGGTGGTTTCGAGGAATGGGGTGGTGGGGTGTCCAGGGGTGGGCTTTAAGTGTTAAGTTAGCATGGTCATTGGCCATGTTAGCACACGGTTGTGATACAGCAAAATATATACCACAGATTGCATTTGGCAGGCAGTACAACCACCAAACATGACCCACTCAATATGCTGAGAACCCTAATTTCTCAGCATATTGAGTGGGTCATGTTTGGTGGTTGTACTGCCTGCCAAATGCACACCCAATTGGTTATATTGCTGGGCCAGAAAACAGGCGGGGTGCTAACTTTTTATTTGAAGTCACAATTTGCCTTTTAGAGTGACCGTTTCCCAAAGATTGGGGTTGCTCTCTAACCTACATCCGCCAGCTCAGCTCGGTAACAAGTCACAGTTAAGTCACACCTTCTCTTATACCTTATTGGTTATATTGTTGGGCCTGAAAGGAGGTGGGGCCTGGTGCTGACTTTTCTACTGGAAGTCAATAATTGCATTTTAAAATGCCAGTTTCTCAAAGTTTGAGGTTGCTCACTGACCTTCAGTACATCCCCCAGCTCAACTTTTTAACTTTTTCAGTAGAAAATGAAAGCTGCAGGTTTGCTTTATATTTGTGTTGGGAAGTTGGGGTCAAGCCAAACCCCCTTGCGCACCTCATTAGTTATCTTGTTGGGCCTGAAAGGAGGTGGAGCCCAGTACCACCACCAAACATGACCCACTTAATACGCTGGGAAATTTATGCTAATTCTGCATACACAAGGTCGGAATTTCGGCCAGCAAAAGACCGATCAGAGCTTATTGTCGGAAAATGCGACCGTGTGTAGGCTCCATCGGACTTTTGCTGGCGGAATTTCGGCCAGCAAAAGATTGAGAGCATGTTCTCAATTTTTCAGACGGAAAAAGTTTCTATTGGAAATTCCGATCGTCTGTGGCAATTCCAACGCGAAAAATTCCGACGCATGCTCGGAAACAATAAGACGCATGCTCGGAAGCATTGAACTTCATTTTTGTGGCTCGTCGTAGTGTACGTTCTTGACGGTTGGAATTTGGTGTGACCGTGTGTAGGCAACACAAGCTTGAGCAGAATTCCGTCAGAATTCCGTCGGAAAAAACATCCAAGGCCTTTGCGACGACAATTCTGATCATGTGTACGTGGCATTAGCCACAGAATTTCCCATGCCTCATTGTTTATATTGTTGGGCCAGAAAGGAGGTGGGGCCCAGTGCTGACTTTTTACTTGAAGTCAACTTTTGCATTCTAGAGTGACCGTTTCTCAAAGATTAGGGTTGCTCACTTGACCTGCATCCCCCCCATTTCAGCTCAGTAACCTTTAAAATGAGAATAAAAAAGGTGGAGGTTTGCTTTAAATCGGTGCTGGGGGGGAGGTCAGGGTTAAGCCACACCCTTTCCTACACCTCATTGGTTGCATTGTTGGGCCTGAAGGGCGATGGGTCCTGATGCTGACTTTTTTACTAGAAGTAAATATTTCTATTTTAGAATGCCATTTTCTCGAAAAGCTCAGCTCTTTTATGGTAGAATTGGAAAGCTACAGGTTGGCTTTAAATTTGTGAGCTGTAGAAAGTCGCCCCCAACTTTTTCTATATTGTGGACGTACGGCCCTCAATCCTCAATCCCCGCAACCTCCCCCGCCCACCGCTCATCCTTTCCTCCAGAAGAGGGAATTCTGGTCCCCGGAGGTCCCCAGGGAGACATACTCACTCGTAATCTTCGCCAACCACCTCCGTATCCATCACAGGCGGCCTAATTATAGAGCGCCGGGATTTTAATGGCTGCCTGAAATTTACATGTCGCAGGAAATATGAATATTCCAGGCTCACCGTCTAAACATCAAGTGATTGGCTTCCGAATTGATGAATGATAATGTAGCATTTCATTTACGGTGTTGCCGGGTTGATGTACGGCTCTGTACGCTCTGCTACTGCAGAGACATCAGATGTTATTGCAAACCAGCTCCACCCAAAGCTGACATTGAATGATGCGCTGCCTTCCAAAGGTTGGATCCATGCTTCCCGTTCCTGAGAAGAGGAAACTTCTCCGAAGAGAGGAGATGTAACCTTTTAGACAGTTGTCACCAGAACAGGTGTCCCCAAAGATTTCACCCTATCTCCTGTTTCAGTGCCAACCTAAAATTTGGGGATTTTCCAACCCCTTTCTGTGCCGAAGACAATGGTCACCAGGACACATAGGGGTGGATTTACTAAAGGCAAATAGACTGTGCAAGACTTTTGCAAGTGCAGTTGCTCCAGCAGTGCCGGGACAAGGTCATCCAGAGCCCAGGGCGAACATGCCAAATTGGGGCCCCCACCCCAAAGATGTATGATTATGTGTCAGCAAACCCCCCCAAAGCATAAATCCACCTTTCCTACCAGTAGAAATCCACCCCCCTGCTGAAATCCCCCCCTCCTGGCACAAATCTTTGTCCCCCCATCCGTCCCCTAGCTCAAAACCTCTCTCCGCATATGTCCCCAGCACAAATCCCCCCTCAAAAGAAAACTTCCCTCTCCTAGCACAAATCCTCCACCCCTCAAAATTCCCCTCCAAAATTCCCCTCCCCTCTCCCACCACTCCAAATCTCCCCCCCCCCCCCAGTGCAAAACTCCCAAATCCTCCTCCTAGCACAAGTCCTCGTCACCCCCCTCCCCCCTCCCAACACACACACCCCCCCAAATCACCACTCCTAGCATATCTCCCCAAATTTCCCATCCTAGAACAATTCTTACCCCCCCCCCCCCCCCCCCCCCCCCCCATTTTCCCACTCCCAACACAAATTTCATCCAACCAATCTACTCGTGGTGCCCCCCACTCACATTATACCACAGTGCCCAGGGCAGCCACCCCTCCTGCCCACCCCTTGTCCCGGCCCTGTGCTCCAGAGCATAGTAAATGAGGACAATCTCTGCTGACTTCCATCATCCAATCATGTTCAAGCAAAAATTTTTTTTTTTTCTTCCTTGCATCTGATGCAATTTACTTGCAGAGGGCAACTGCACTTTTGCCTTTAGCAAATCAACCCCCATAGAGAGAGTGTGGATCTCTCCATTGGGGACACAGAGAGCAATTAAAACCCAACAGGGGCCCTAACCCCTCCCCACTCCATGCAAAACGAAAGAAAAAAGGTTTGGCTTTCCGTATACCTTAACCGCTTCCCGACCAGCCACTGCATATATACGTCAGCAGAATGGCACGGGCAGGCAAAATCACGTACCTGTACGTGATCGTGCATTTGCCTGCCTGTGGGTCGCGCGCGCGCCGCCAGCGGCGCACTCGCGACCTGGTCGGGAGCTCCGTGACCCCGGCCGCGGGACCAGCGGACCCGATCGCCGCTGGTGTCCCGCGATCGGGTTACAGAGCTGAAGAATGGGGAGAGGTCTGTGTAAACAAACCTCTCCCCGCGCTTCCTACTCTGCCTGTCATTGATCGGCTGTTCCCTGTCATCGGGAAAGCCGATCAATGACGTCAGACGTCAGCCCCGCCCCCTAATGTAAAAAAAAAAAACACACGTCACAGCCCATAACCCCTCCCCTCCCCCTAGTGGTTAACCCCTTCACTACAACTGTCATTTATACAGGAATCAATGCATTTAAATAGCATTGATTGCTGTATAAATGACAATGGTCCCAAAAATGTGTCAAAAATGTCCGATGTGTCCGCCATAATGTCGCAGTCACAATAAAAATCGCTGATCGCCGCCATTACTAGTAAAAAAAAAAAATATTAATAAAAATGCTATAAAACTATCCCCTATTTTGTAAACACTATAACTTTTGCGCAAACCAATCAATAATCGCTAATTGCGTTTTTTTTTTTTTACACCAAAAATATGTAGAAGAATACGTATCGGCCTAAACTGAGGAAAAAAAATGTTTTTTTATATATTTTTTGGGGGATATTTATTATAGCAAAAAGCAAAAAAAAATATTGCATTTTTTCAAAATTGTCGCTCAATTTTTGTTTATAGCACAAAAAATAAAAACCGCAGGGGCGATCAAATACCACCAAAAGAAAGCTCTATTTGTGGGAAAAAAAGGACGCCAATTTTGTTTTGGAGCCACATCGCACGACCGCGCAATTGTCAGTTAAAGCAACGCAGTGCCGAATCGCAAAAAGGGACCTGGTCCTTTGGCTGCCAATTGGTCCGGGGCTGAAGTGGTTAATGATGCGAGATAGAAGGCTAAGGGGGATCACCGCTCCAATGGAAATAAACCTCTCCTCAGAGTTGAAGCAACAGGTGCTGGCAATGCATTTGGCAATCAGGATGAGAGAAGATTCTGGACAGCCGCGCTGATTGGCTGTCACAGCGGTCACATGATCGGGAGTAAAGATTGGGAGCTTTTCGTTAGGCGCCAGTAACTGTGCCGGGAGCGCACAGCGCGGGCACTCTCGCCACAGCCCTGTTTATCTTTAGGTACGCATGTATGCGGCCTCTCTGTGTTAAAGAGGAAGTAAACCCTAAAATTTACTTTTTTTCCCCTGCAAAGTAAAAAGCATAATGGACTAGTAAGCATCGCATACTAGCCCATTATGTGCCACTTACCTGCAAACAAAGCCTGTGATGTCCCCCCGAGGTCCCCGCTGGTGGCCGGGTCCATCTACACCCCTCTTCCTTCCGGGGGCCGTGGACTCTGACTCTGTGACTGGCTGGAGTCGCGCGGGGAGCAGACGGTCACAGCACGGTCCCTTTCCTTGCGCCGATGATGTCGGGGCAAGGGTATATGGTAAATATCTCCTAAACCGTGGTTTAGGAGTTATTCCCAGTACCTTATTATGGGCTTATCCTTATTATAGGCTTCCCAATGGGGAAAAGTGGTGTGCAGGGGCGGACTGACAACTCATGGGGCCCCCGGGCAATAGGAGATTATGGGGCCACACAGTATACACACACACACACAGTATACAATCACACAGTATACAATCACACAGTATACACAGACATGTTTCTATTGGCTGAGAAGGTACTGGAGAGGTGGGGCAGCTATAATCTCTGGATTTTTAGACCAAAAGGATGTCGGTAAGGGATATTTCTGAGACAGATGTAAAACAAACACAGATTTTTACATACTGTCTCTGGTTTTACTGAGGCTGGCAAACCTGATGGGGCCCCCTAGTGGCCCGGGGCCCTCGGGCAGTCCGCCCCTGGTGGTGTGTAAGAGTTTACAACCACTTTAAGGCCCACCCACATACAGTATATGCATACGGCTGGTGGAAAGGAGTTAAAGCGGAGTTCCACCAATTTTTTATATTTTTTAAGTCAGCAGCTACAAATACTGCAGCTGCTGACTTTTAAAATATGGACACTTACCTGTCCAGGGCGCCCGCGATGTCGGCACCCGAAGCTGATCTGTCCGTCGGCTCTCGGGTGGAGGTGCCGCCATGTTCGGTAAGGGAATCAGTAAGTGAAGCCTTGCGGCTTCACAGCCTGGTTCCCTACTGCGCATGCGCGAGTCGCGCTGCGCGATCCCATTGGTCCCTGCTGTCTTCTGGGACCTGTGTGTCTCCCAAAATACAGCAAGGGGGGGGCAGGGACAGAGGAGGCGCCAGACATGGCATAGATATCCGTGGATACTGTGGCTATCTATGCCCGTAAGTGGGAGCAAATACCTGGATTAGACAGGTATCTGCTCCCCCCTCCCCCCTGAAAGGTGCCAATTGTAAAACCTGAGGGGGGGGGGGATTCTGAAAAGCGGAAGTTCCAGGTTTGGGTGGAACTCCGCTTTAAATGCTTCAGCCCTGGAAGATTTTACCCCCTTCCTGACCAGAGCACTTTTTGCGATTCGGCGCTGCGTCGCTTTAACTGACAATTGCGCGGTCGTGCGACCTTGCACTCAAACAAAATTGACGTCCTTTTTTTCCCACAAATAGAGCTTTCTTTTGGTGGTATTTGATCACCTCTGCGGTTTTTATGTTTTGCGCTATAAACAAAAAATAGCGTCAATTTTGAAAAAAAACACATTATTTTTTTACTTTTTGCTACAATAAATATATAAATAAAAAAAAAACATATTTTTTTCCTCAGATTAGGCCGATACGTATTCTTCTACATATTTTTGATAAAAAAAAACGCAATAAACGTATATTGATTGGTTTGCACAAAAGTTAGAGCGTCTACAAAATAGGGGATAGTTTTATGGCATTTTTTTTATTATTATTTTTGTTTAAAAGTAATGGCGGCGATCTGCGATTTTTATCGGGACTGCGACATTATGGCGGACACATCGGACACTTTTGACACATTTTTGGGACCAATTGCATTAATACAGCGGTCAGTGCTATAGAAATGCATTGATTACTGTAAATATGTCACCGGCACGGAAGGGGTTAACACTAGGGGGCGATCAAGGGGTTAAATGTGTTCCCTAGTGTGTGTTATAACTCGCATCGGCTCGGGCGGCGAGCGCGGGGGCACACGTGCCCCTAGTGGCCACAGGGTGAAGCGCCGTTGCATAACGTCGTTTCGCCCAGCCGTGCCATCCTGCTGCAGTACAACTGCGGCAGCTGGTGTGTCACCGGTGATCGCGGGAGCCCGGCGGTGATCGTGACCGCCGGGCACTCGCATCGGTTCGGGGGCGAGCGGGGGGGTGCACGTGCCCACAGGGCGATGCGCCGTTACATAACATCTTTTTGCCCAGCCCAGCCGTGCCATTCTGCTGCAGTACCACTGCGGCGGCTGGTGTGTCAGCGGCAATCGCGGGAGCCCATCTGGGATCGTGCCCCTAGTGGCCACAGGGCGAAGCCCCGTTACATAACGTCGTTTCGCCCAGCCGTGCCATTCTGCTGCAGTACAACTGCGGCGCCTGGTGTGTCAGTGGTGATCGCGGGAGCCCGGCGTTGATCGTGACCTCCGGGCACTCGCATCGGCTCGGGGGGCAAGCGGGGGGTGCACGTGCCCCTAGTGGCCACAGGGCGAAGCGCCGTTACATAGCGTCTTTTCGCCCAGCCCTGCCATTCTGCTGCAGTACAACTGCGGCGGCTGGTCGGCAAGTGCTTAATGAGCAAAGAATCTAAAAGGGCAGAATGCAAAACGCTAACAAAATTCTGTCCTCAAAGAATCCACCCAATACGATTCAGTCCCCGCCCTGCTGAAACTACAAACCCAAAGACCCCCCCCCCCCCAAGATGGCCGATTTACCACTGCTACTCACTCGGTAAACCAAAAGAAGCCATTACTACATTGTATCCGTCTGCTTATCACGTCGCTTGTTGTTTTTAATATACATGTTTTGGCGGCCTCTCGGAAAGATCCTTATATCTAGGTGCTGAAGATAAGGAGCTTCTGCAGCTGCCGGCCAAGCAGCCCTCAGAATCGGAGAGGGCCTGTTATAAATCCCTTTTTATTTTATGAACAAATAAATGCTGAGATAAAATATTTCAGGATCGCCGTCTGAATACACGCCATAGGAGCGTTACTGTAATAACGGCGGTGACATTAATTTACTGCAATGTGCCGTAGGACGAAGCGGGAAGGAGGGGAGGAGGGCATTAAAAGAGAAAAACGACTATCCTTCGGATTTATTGGGATTGGCCCGGCTCATTTTCAGCTATCATTAGTTGATTAGGTGCTGATGACAGTAAGGACGAGGGTGTTTGGGTAGTTGGCTATGAAGAGTGCCCTGAAGGTATTCAGTTAATTGAGACGGTCTTCGGAAAATTCTGCTCACCGAATGTAACCACGGGAAAAAAAAACGAAAAACCGAAGAAAATACTGACGTGGGAGGAACCGTCGGGAACTTCTGTCTGCCCATTGGGCTTAGCTTATGTGCGTTCCGGTATTTTCTGACTTTTTGATTTTGCTTCATTTTTATTTTTATTGTCTCTTGCTTATAGCGGAACTCTATCTAAATAGCTGAAATGCAAAATTCGAAACATAGAAGAGTAAAGCTGGCCACACACCAGTAGATTTTTGAACGAATGTTCGCATAAACATTCTCAGGACGTTCGATGACTTGACGAATGTCCTCCGAAATTCCTTCAAAAATTTCTTTGCATTTAACATTCGATTGTGAATGGACTCTCCCGATCGAAAAACCACATTCGCTGTTGAAAATTTGGATTTTAGCCTTAAAGTGGTTGTAAACCCTCCATTACAACTTGCACCTACAGGTGAGCCTAGATTAAGGCTTACATGTAGGTACAAGAAATATCTCCTAGACCTACACGGTTTAGGATATATTTGCCAAAAAGTTTTACAGCATTCACAGGGTTAATCCCCAATCACAAATCCGGCCTTGCCGGATTTGACGTCTCCCGCGTGAATGCGCGGAGCGACGTCTTCGCTGCTCCGCAACAGCGCTGTGATTGGATGGAGCGCCGATACCCGGAAGTAACCTTCCAGGTATCTGTGGAGAGATGGCTGCGGCTGGAGGGGGAGACGAGGGCGGCTTCGAAGGTAAGTGATTCATAATGAGATAGTATGCTAGTCATACTAGCTCATTATGGCTTTGTCTTGCAAAACAAAAAAAAAAAACGGGTTTACAACCACTTTAAGCCTCGTACACACGATCAGATTTTCCGCAGACAAAGCGTCAGACTTTTGTCCGAAGGGTGTGTGCCAGGATCTTGTCTTGCATACAAACGGTACACAATTGTCGGCCCACAAACACGAACATAGTGATGTACTACGAGGAATTTCAGCTCTTGAGCGCCACCCTTTGGGCACCTTCTGCTAATGTTGTGTTTGGTGAGCATTGATTCCGAGCATGCGTGTTTTCACTTTTGTGTGACGGACTTGTGTACACGAAAAGTATGGGTTTTTCCAAAATGTAACCCCAGGTCGGAATTCTTAGGCGCAGCAAACAAGAGGGTATGAAAAAATACTAACATTTATTGAAACATAAGTATGACAATACATATGGTACAGAGAAAAGGGAACAGGGAAAAAAACATTAAAAATCATATACATAAAAATATATGACGTGAGCCCTAATACAAATGCACTGATTCCTGTGTAAATGACACTGGCAGTGAAGGGGTTAACCAGGGGGTGGCAGTGTAGGGGTTAAGTGTGTCCTAGGGGCGTGTTGCTAACTGTGGGTGTGGCTGTGTGTTACTGATCACTGATCTCTGCTCCAATCACATGGAGCAGAGATCAGTGTCACTTGTTGCTAGGCAGAACGGGGAGATGCTGTTTACTTCCGCATCTCCCCGTTCGTCCTCCCCGTGAGACGATCGCGGGTATCCCCGTGGCGAGCGAGTCCGCGGGACCTGCAACCGGACTCAGGGGGGTCCCGTCCGGCGGCGAGCACGCGATGGCATGGTGGCATATTCAAAGGGACGTACCTGTATGCCCTTATGCCTGTCCGTGCCATTCTACCGACGTACATCTGTGTACGCCAGTCGGGAAGTGGTGAATATATGTTATTACAAATTATGTGTTTTTTATTCTAGACAATGAGACCCTTTTTCTTTTCTTGCAATCAACGAACCCCAAATGTGTCCTGAAGAAGTTCAACAACGAAACGCGTTGACGCATTAGGGCTCATGTCATATATTTTCATATAAATTATTTTTAATGTTTTTTTTTCCTGTTCCCTTTTCTCTGTACCATATGTATTGTCATACTTATGTTTCAATAAATGTTAGTATTTTTTTGCACCCTCTTGTTTGTTGTGCCTAAAAAGTCTGACCTGGGGTCACTTTTTGGGAAACCCATACTTTTCGTATTCCTAAACTATTTACGGATCAGGCACCGTGAGTGCTTTTCTCTCTTTTTTTCGGACTTGTGTACACACTATACGAAAAAACAGACCGGTGTCCACCGAAAATTTACTAGCCTGCCATCCAACATTTGTTGGCGGAAAGTTGGCCAACAATTGTCTGAGCATAATCGAAGTACCCCCCACTCATTCACATAGGGTAGGGGGCCGGGATCTGGGGGCCCCCTTATTAAAGGGGGCTCCCGGACCCCGCCCGCAGACCCCGACAACCAACGGCCAGGGTTGTCGGGAAGAGGCCCTTGTCCTCATCAACATGGGGAGAAAGCTCCCACTCCTTTTCCTCACTGGCCAGGGGGGGTGCTCGGATAACAGTCTAATATGGACTTTGGGGGGACCCCCACGCCGTTTTTTTTTCGGCGTAGGGGGTTCCCCTTAAAATCCATAGCAGGCGAGGGGGCTCGCAAGGTGTCAATCTCGCAGATGAAATCTGCGAGATTGACTTCCTTCTCTAGTCCCGTCGTACCTGGAGTCACGTTCAAAATGAAAGGACTTTAGTTCGTGTGTGGGCAAGTCCGTTCATTTGGAAATCCGTCGGGAAGTCCGTCAGACCTAGTCTGCCGGAAAGTCCGGTCGTGTGTGCGCAAGTCTGCTCGTTCGGAAACTCTGTCGGAACTCCGCCGAAAGTCAGTCAGAAAGACCGTCAGACTTGGTCTGCTGCAAAGTCCGGTTGTGTGTGTACAGGGAATTAGTCATAACTAAAGATCTATAGAGAGGAATCAAGACCTCCTTCCTCCTGATGGTGATCCCTCTAGTTGAAAGTATAGATGTGTATAGGAAAATCAGGACCTCCATCTTCCTGCTGGTGATCCCTCTAGTGAAAACTAAAGATCTATATTGGGTAATTAGGACTACCGTATTTATCGGCGTATAACACGCACCGGCGTATAACACGCACCCCAAGTTTAGGAGGGCATTTTAAGGAAAAAAAGTTTTAGGAGGGAAGTTTAGGGAAAAAAAAAAAAACTTACATTTAAGCATCATTTGCAGCTTGTCCAGCGTCATTGCAGCCTTGCCCAGCGTCATTGCAGCCTTGCCCAGCGTCATTGCAGCCTTGCCCAGCGTCATTGCAGCCTTGCCCAGCGTCATTGCAGCCATGCCCAGCGTCATTGCAGCCATGCCCAGCGACATTGCAGCCTTGCCCAGCATCATTGCAGCCTTGCCCAGGGTCATTGCAGCCATGCCCAGCGACATTGTACCTTGCCCAACATCATTGCAGCCTTGCCCAGGGTCATTGCAGCCATGCCCAGCGTCATTGCAGCCTTGCCCAGCATCATTGCAGCCTTGCCCAGCGTCATTGCAGCCATGCCCAGCGTCATTGCAGCCTTGCCCAGCATCATTGCAGCCATGCCCAGCGACATTGTACCTTGCCAGCGTCATTGCAGCCATGCCCAGCGACATTTGAAGTCCGGTCCGGGTTTAAATTTCCCGCCGCCGAGACTCTCTGTCGCGCGCGCCGCCGAAAAAAGACCGAGGCGCGGCCGAAAAAGACCGAAGCGGCCCCGGAAAAGGCCGAGCCGACTGCTCAGCTCCGATCGCGGTCCCGCCTCCCTGCTGTTTCTGAAGCGAGCACAGTGAGGCGGGACTCCGAGCAGAGCCGAACAGTCTGCTCGGTCTATTCCGGCGCGGCTTCGGGTTTTTTCGGCCGCAATTCGGTCTTTTTCGGCAGCGCTCGCTATTTTTTGGCGGCGCTTGCCATTTTTGACATTTTTGAAGTTTTTTTTTTGGGGGAAAAAGTGCGTGTTATACGCCGATAAATACGGTACTTTCCTTCTTCTGGTGACAGAATACCTAAAGATCTCCAGAGGAAACAGGTAATCCTTCCCTCTTCTTGTGATCCCTCTAGTGATAGCTAAAGATCTATAAAGACGAATCATGATCTCAAGGAAATCGAGAATTGCCGGGTCCCTGACCTCGCTGTTATCTAAAGTAGGATGACAGCACCTTGGCGATGGCATGAATCCAATACATTTTTATTGATCACAACAGTAGGGCGCAGTAACAGTGAAAGTTTTTCGGGGGCCCAACAGTTCCCCTTTATCAGGACTTTGATAGTGACAATTAATATGAAGCGTACTGGACAACAGGTGATGAAACAAAAGATTAGATAGAGGACTCATTCGGGTTGCCAGTCAGGCAAGTCATTATCTTTTCAAATTATGAAATTGTTGTCCAGTAAACTTAAAATTGATGACAACATCAAAGCCTTGATGAAGGGGGAGTGTCTGAGCCTCCAAAACAAATTATTATCGTGAACTCCTGTTGTGATAAATAACATGGGCAAAGAGCCCATGAACCTTGAACTCTTTGCTCCTCCCATGAGCTTCCTACTTAAGCCATGCTTTTGCACTTCCTGTTTGCCAGGTTATTGTGCTCTCTCCAGCCAATACCTTGCTCTTGTCATGACTAGGGTAGCCAGATAACTTACTGCCCAAACCATACATGTACATGACCATACTTTACTTATTCATATAATAATAATAATAAAGACTCTGACACCTGCTGGATGTAAATGGCCTGTCCGGCCTTTTATTAAAATTAAATCAACCAATAAACTTTATTAACTTCTGAACCATTCTAACTTTTTACTCTCACATTGATATCCGGCCCCAGTGTGCCTCTCTGACGTCCTCCCAAATCCCACCGTGACACACTCCACAACTCCAATATTTGGAGCAGTCTGTGCCGATTTTCTAGCTTTTGTATGCCTGGCTCCTCTATTTGTTGACAGATATCCATCATCTGTCAAATTATGCCTCTTAGGAGAACATAGGGTGAAGAAGCTCCTCCTCCCAGCCGTTGTTTTTAAATAAATTTGGAATGTTCTTGCATATGGTATTCGATTTGCTGAATGTTATTATACTCTCAACCCTGAAGAAGGAGGAAACTATCAATCTCCGAAACGCGTCGGGTGTGAGATAACCTTTACGAGATATATTTATATTTTGTACCTTGCATTTTTGAATACTGTTCAAACAGTTCAGCCTCTCTTTTATATCTATATATATATTTGTGTATGTCAATATTCCATATATTATTTTTTTGTAATGAATGATTTTCAATATATACTATTTAGTTTTCAATCTGGGGTTAAAACATTTTATGCCTTAAAAGTCCAACCCATAGGGGATCCCCCTTCTCTTTATTCTAACTTTTTAACCTTCTATTTAAACTCTCTATTCCAGCTCATAAAATCTTTTTGTTGCTGATCCCTGACGACCACTTTCTTTTGAGCCTGTAATCCCATTTTGTTGGAATTCATCCCCAGGCGCAAACTCGCCTCGGGGACTTGCCAACTGACCACAGACCCCCAACTTATTGCTTGATCCCTCTTGCTATATCTGCTACTAGACACCTGCTTGCTCCGCTCCTCTTGGGGCAATCCTGAGGACCGCGACCTGGTGCATACATGTAGCAAAACCTCTCCGCCATCAGGAGCTCTGCTGAATATTGTTTAGTACTTAGATCCCACACCTCATGTGAGCCGCATCATCTGCCAGGCTGACCTGCTTGCGCTTGGTATCAGATTCCATTATCCCCGTCCAAGACTTAGGCTACTTTCACACTGGAGCGGTGGGGGCGCTGGCGGTAAAGCGGCGCTATATTTAGCGCCGCTTTACCGGTGTTTTAGCAGCGCATTTCGGCCGCTAGCAGGGTGGTTTTACCCCCCCCGCGCGAGCGGCCGAAAAAGGGTTAATACCGCCCGCAAACCGCCGCTATAGCGGCGTTTTGCGGGCGGGTTTGGCGCGCTGCCCCATTGTTTTCAATGGGAACGGGCGCTATAGGAGCGGTAAATATACCGCTCCTATAGCGAGCCAAAGATGCGGCTTGCAGGACATTTTCCAGCGTCCTGCAAGCGCACCGCTTCAGTGTGAAAGCCCTCTGGCTTTCACACTGAAGACACAGCAACAGCTGTTTCGGGTCGGTTTGCAGGCGCTATTTTTAGTGCAATAGCGCCTGCAAACCGCCCCAGTGTGAAAGGGGCCTTATACTTGTCAATTTCCAGGAGAATTTCGGCCATCTTGGATGCCAAAGGCATATTATGTAAGGATTTTGTTCTTTTACCTGGTGTTTCCATATTTTTGTCCAACCCCTGTATTTCAGATGAGGTTTTAGTCATGTTGTAAAAGATTCTGGTTTCACATTTTATGTACCTATATTGTATTTCTCATACTTTTCCAGGAGACAGATTTCATAAACTCTGTTTACTTTCCCATTTTTATCTATCTATGTATACCCGTAGGTTTTCATTTAAATTGGGGTGCCCCCTAAAAAATTTTTTTTAAAAGTCAGCAGCTACAAATACTGCAGCTGCTGACTTTTAATAATCGGACACTTACCTGTCCGCGGGTCCAGCGATGTGGGGGATCAAAGCCACCCCCTCGTTCCCCGCTCCGCTCGCGGCGCCGGCATTCTTACTGTGGGCACCCGGCTGTGGCTTCACAGCCGGGCACCCACTGCGCATGCGCGAGCGGCGCTGTGCGCCGTGATACGACGCTCAGTCGTCTGTGACAGGTCCCAGATGACTGTGCGGCGCCGAGGGGAAGTGATGTCAGTGCCCGGGCACTGAAGGTGGCAGACTACGATGGGACCCCCTAGCAACAGGCATTTAGAGGTGAGTAAAAATAAAAAAAATTTCCAACTATTTTTTTATTTATTATTTAATGATTTTTAAGCTATTTTTTTTTTTTTTTTGGTGGCAACACCACTTTAAATACTTGTATCTCTCCTTTCAGAAGAATTCCTCTGCATTTAAATAGATGTTCGATTTTTTTTTTTAAAAGTGGCTTTGCAGATTGATTGGCTGATGTGTCTTGGATTGGAACTGAGGATTGCCTTATGCCGCGTGCACACGGTCGGAATTTCCGATGGAAACAGTCCGATGGGAGCTTTTCATCGGATTTTCCGACCGTGTGTATGCCCATCGGTCTTTTTCTGTCGGAATTTTCGACGGACTTTGGATTGAGAGCCCGTTTTTTAATTTTTCTGATGGAAAACCTTTCTATCGGATTTTCCGATCGTGTGTATGCAATTCCGACACGCAAAATTCCGACGCATGCTCGGAAACAATTCGGCGCATGCTCGGAAGCATTAAACTTCCCTTTTATAGTGCAGTTGAACGTGTTTTAAGGCGCAGTGTTATTGACCGTCGGAATTTGGTGTGACCGTGTGTAGGCAAGACAGTTTGAGCGAAATTCCATTGGAATTCCGACGGGAAAACCATCAGAGCTTTTTCCGACTAGAATTCCGACCGTGTGTACGCGGCATAATTGTTGGAAAAAAAGTAATTGAATGCACAGCAGGAAAACCTGTATGGGCTCAGATGTCCGGGAGGTCATGCAAGGAGGCAGCTAGCTAGCAGGGTACAGTGCCTTGAAAAAGTATTCATACCCCTTGACATTTTCCACATTTTGTCATGTTACAACCAAAACGTAAATGTATTTTATTGGGATTTTATGTGATAGACCAACACAAAGTGGCACATAATCGTGAAGTGGAAGGAAAATGATAAATGGTTTTCAATTTTTTTTACAAATAAATATCTGAAAAGTGTGGGGGGGGGGGGCATTTGTATTCAGCCCCCCTTTACTCCGATACCCCTAACTAAAATCTAGTGGAACCAATTGCCTTCAGAAGTCACCTAATTAGTAAATAGAGTCCACCTGTGTGTAATTTAATCTCAGTATAAATACAGCTGTTCTGTGAAGCCCTCAGAGGTTTGTTAGAGAAATCAGAAAGGGGGTCCTAAGACCCCGATTGCCCGCGAGTCCTAAGTCCTGATTGGCCAGGAGGAGAAGCGACTGCTGGGAATGGGAGGAGATGCAGGGGAATGATGGGGTAAGTGCGGGGCTGGCGGGGGGGGGGGGGCGGGCAAGCAAAGTGGCGATAGATTGAGCGACGGGGGGGCTGGGGGAAAGCGGCGTTCGATCGAGCAATGGGGGTGGGGGGTGGTTGGCTGGCTGGGGGGGAGGGGCTTGGCTGGCTGGGTGGAGGCCGCAGGCCACCTCCCCCCACCCAAGAAAATTGAGCACCAGCCGCTCCTGATAATACCTGAAATAATGAAAATACCTTTATTAATGTATTAATGAATGCAGAGCTGCTTTATTCGTACATTTTATATCTGCCTGGAGTTCAGACACCCAAACAGCAAAAATAAAAAGAGATGCCCCTATATTTACGCGGTTCGCCCGTGGGTACCGCAGACCGTCGCCGTTCTCCGAAAAGCAGCCTCCTCTGGCCTGAATTACAGTTTCCACTAATAAATGGGTAATTACCGATGTAAACTTTTTTTTTTTTTTTTTCCAACTGCTGTGTTGCAGTGTTGTGCAGTCATTGTCTGCGGAACGGCTGTGTAATAAATTAACTTGTCAGTAAGACAGCACATGTAATAATGGTATTCTGCCTGTCCAATATGCAAATACAGGCCGGATTTACACAACTATTCAATTTTTCTCTGTTCTCAAACCTCCAATTAAAACTGACAATGATTAGCTCTTTAACCCCTTCCCGGCTGGTATGGGGCTCAGGGGGCCCTGCGCGAGACCGCGAGGGACGGTGTGCGGAGGGCGTGAATGGGTTAATGTACATTATACAGAACAAAGATTGTTTACAGGAATGTATGCGTCCCATCCGAGGGAGAATGTGACCATCTCCGAGCATTACAGAGGAGGAGCAGGAGACAGAGAGATAGATAGAGAGATAGATAGATAGATAGATAGATAGATAGATAGATAGATAGATAGATAGATAGATAGATAGATAGATACTGTAGATAGATACTGTAGATAGATAGATAGATAGATAGATAGATAGATAGATAGATAGATAGATAGATAGATAGATAGATAGATAGATACTGTAGATAGATAGATAGATAGATAGATAGATAGATAGATAGATAGATAGATAGATAGATAGATAGATAGATAGATAGATAGATAGATAGATAGTCCCTCTATCACAAAGCCCCCCAATCATGCAGCCCCCCCCATCACAGGACCCCCCAATCACACAGTCTACCCCCCATCACAGATCACCCAGTCAGAGTCCGCTCCCCATCAGAACGCCCCAATCACACCTTCCCCCCATCGCAGTGTCCACCAATTTCGCAGTTCCCCCATCACTGAGACCAGCAATCACACAGTCCCTCTATCACCAATCATGCAGCCCCCCAATCATGCAGCCCCCTCATCACAGATCCCTCCTATCACAGAGCCCCCTTCAGCACATCTGCACACAGGGTTATAACGGTGATGTTGGGGGGGGGGGGCTGGCGGTGCCATTACTGAGCTGGACTGAGGACTGAAGACTCACTGAAGTCCGAAAAGGATAAGGGAAGAGAAAGATAAGAGAAAGAAAGGGAGAGGAGGGAAACTGAAAGGGAAAGTAATATCAAATTACTGTGATTTGAATGCCATTTCTTTCTTTTTTCTATCTATCTATCTATCTATCTATCTATCTATCTATCTACAGTATATTACCAAAAGTATTGGGATGCCTGCCTTTACACGCACATGAACTTTAATGGCATCCCAGTCTTAGTCCGTAGGGTTCAATATTGAGTTGGCCCACCCTTTGCAGCTATAACAGCTTCAACTCTTCTGGGAAGGCCGTCCACAAGGTTTGGGAGGGTGTCTATGGGAATGTTTTGACCATTCTTCCAGAAGAACATTTGTGAAGTCAGGCACTGATGTTGGACAAAAAGGTCTGGCTCACAGTCTCTGCTCCAATTCATCCCAAAGGTGTTCTATTGGGTCTCTTATCCATGTTTTTATGGACCTTGCTTTGTGCACTGGTCCAAATCAACGAACGTCACCACGTTCAGAATGATCGGATTTTCCGACAACTTTGTCCGACCATGTGTATGCAACACCAGTGTGGGACAAAATCCGACGGATTTTGTGGTCGGAATTTCCGACCGTGTGTACGGGGGCTTACTGTGGGCACCTGGCTGTGGCGCCGCGTGACCTGATACGCCGCACAGTCACCTGGGACCTGTCACGTGTCCCAGATGACTGACTGCGCCGAGGGGAAGTGATGTCACCAGCTCAGGCACTGAAGGAGGCAGACTACGAGGGACCCCCTAGCAACAGGCATTTAGAGGTAAGTTACATTTTTTTTTTTTAATAATATTTTTTTTAATATTTTTAGGAATTTTCAGCTATTTTTTATTTTTGGGGGGGGGGGGGGGGGGGGGGGGGGGGGGGGGGGGGGGGGGGGGGGGGGGGGGGGGGGGGGGGGGGGGGGGGGGGAGGGGGGAAACACCACTTTAAGTTATATTTACATTTTAGACTGGGTTGCACCAACTAAAAAAAAAACTGATTGAGGAACATAATTATAATCTATATCAAATGACATAAAGTTGTATTTTAATCATACATTGTTTCTGATTGGCTGCCGTGTTACTGTGCTTTAAAAGCGTGCACTCCATCACCTCATAACCCCGGATATATATGGCCTTCCTGACAAATGCTCAGCATTCAAACAACAGCAGGTGGACAAGGAAACGACTCAATGTATCACGGATGGAACCTACCTCCGTAACTGATAAAATATGAACTAATTATACACTAGGTTGAGCAAGGTCATCATTTTGTTGTTAGTGGACAAAACCCAACTCCATTTTCACCGAAAGGCGGGTCTGAAACTTCTCCATAAATGGGATTTTTTCATCCTCTTTAATTGTCATAATGAAGTGCGCGGTGACCTTCCCGGCGTCCGGTTTAGAGCAAAAAAAAAAAAAAAAAATGTCTGTATATTTAAAGGTAACAAATGATTCATAGCAGCTTAGCAGACCGGCCTGTGGGTCCTCTCTTCCTGTGCGAATGTTTTTTTTTTCTGCATTACAAACCTAACATTAAATTGTGATGAATGGCAAGCGGAGGCTATTCATACAAATCAATGCCTTTAGTGTACGTGTCATTAGCTGGAGAGATGCAGGCGGCGGTCAGTACGATTAATCATCGGGTGATCCGCTGTCTTCAACTGGATGCAAGTAGATGCGTCAGGAAGGTTAAGGAATTAAATTATCTGGGGGGTTTTTTTTTTGCTCTTATGCATTCACCTGGTAATAGTGCTAAAAAAAAAAAAAATGCTATAAAACTAAGAAAGGGTTAAAAACATGCCCATATGGTAAGATATTGGAGACCCCTGTGACAATCCTTAATAACTGTTGCAAGCTTTCGCTGCCTTCTTCCTTATCATTTTAGCCAATCAGAAGAGCTATACTTTCTTTTGGGTGTCCCATATCTAGGATGGTGCCCAACGTGAGGCCTGAAGGCTACAGGTGGTCCTTTGGTACTTGCTGCATAGGCCTCTGCAGACCCCAGTAGTGGGAGCATTGACCTGCACTTGTCTGGCCTATTTTGCGAGTATGTCTGTAGTCTCCAATAGTCCAGTATGCGCCCATATGGTAAGATATTGGATATTGGGTAATCCCATATAACCATTCCAAGATTTCACAGCCTCTTCCTTTTCTGTTTAACCAATCAGAAGAGCAGTGCCTTCTTTTGGGTGTCCCATATCTAAGATGGTGCCCAATGGGAGGCCTGGAGGCTACAGGTGGTCCTTTGTTACTTGCTGCATAGGCCTCTGAAGACTCCAGTAGCGGGAGCATTGACCCTCACAGGGTCTGTCATTGTGGTGATCTCTCGCAGTCTCACATAATATGGTCCTATTCTCTATCAGCCTCCTACAGCAGGTTCCCAGTCTCCAACAACACCTGTAGCATGTCTGGCTATTTTTGCTAGTATGTCCGTAGTCTCCAATAGTCCAGTGTGTGCCCATATGGTAAGATATTGGAGATCCCTGTGGTAATACTATATAACCATTCCAAGATGTCACTGCCTCTTCCTTTTCTGTTTAGCCAATCAGAAGAGCGGTGCCTTCTTTTGGGTGTCCCATATCTAACATGGTGCCCAATGGGAGGCCTGAAGGCTACAGGTGGTCCTTTGATACTTGCTGCATAGGCCTCTGCAGACTCCAGTAGTGGGAACATTGACTTGCACAGGGTTTGTAATGGTGGTGATCTCTAGCAGTCTCAAATTACAAGGTTCCATTCTCTACAGTCTCCTACAGCAGGTTCTCAGTCTCCAACAACACCTGCAGCATGTCTGGCCACCCCCACTACTATGTCTGCAGTCTCCAATAGTCCAGTACAGGGGCGGATCCAGAGTCTAGTCTCGGGAGGGGCACTGCCAGAAAAAACTTTTTTTGCAGGCAATTTATCGGAGCAATGGCTAGTGTTGGCGCTTTCATCATCACTGCACCATGGTTGTTATGGTGTCAGGATGATTGAAGCGCATTATTTCTATTATTACATTGTAACATAAAATGAAATAGTTCAACTCACCATAATGCAGAATCAGTGGGAGCCCCTAGTGTGTAACTTTCCAAGTCGACCTGCCTTCAGATGCAGCTTGTCTCTTGCCACGTCACCTGCCACATGTTGCTGATTGTCACTTGCCATGTCACCTGCCACATGTTGCTGATTGTCACTTGCTATGTCACCTACCACATGTTCCTGATTGTCACTTGCCACACGTTGCGGATTACACTTGCCACGTCGCCTGCCACGTGTTGCTGATTGTCACTTGCCACGTCACCTGCCACATGTTGCTGATTGTCACTTGCCACGTCACCTGCCACATGTTGCTGATTGTCACTTGCCACATCACCTGCCACATGTTGCTGATTGTCACTTGCTATGTCACCTACCACATGTTCCTGATTGTCACTTGCCACACGTTGCGGATTACACTTGCCACGTCGCCTGCCACATGTTGCTGATTGTCACTTGCCACTTCACCTACCACATGTTGCTGATTGTCACTTGCCACGTCACCTGCCACACGTTGCGAAATACACTTGCCACGTCGCCTGCCACATGTTCCTGATTGTCACTTGCCACGTCACCTGCCACACGTTGCGAAATACACTTGCCACGTCGCCTGCCACATGTTCCTGATTGTCACTTGCCACACGTTGCGGATTACACTTGCCACGTCGCCTGCCACATGTTGCTGATTGTCACTTGCCACTTCACCTACCACATGTTGCTGATTGTCACTTGCCACGTCACCTGCCACACATTGCGAAATACACTTGCCACGTCGCCTGCCACATGTTCCTGATTGTCACTTGCCACGTCACCTGCCACACGTTGCGAAATACACTTGCCACGTCGCCTGCCACTTGTTCCTGATTGTCACTTGCCACGTCACCTGCCACACGTTGCAGATTACACTTGCCACGTCGCCTGCCACATGTTGCGGATTACACTTGCCACGGCTGCCACATGTTGCTGATTGTCACATCACCTGCTTGGCTGCCACATGTTGATTATTGTCATTGGCCTGCTAAGGTGCAGATTGTTAGAGTGAAGGCAGGCAGCAGAGAGATGATGTAATCTCTCTGCTGCCCACGGCTGTACAGTGAGGGTGGAACTGCAGTGATGCAGGGCGGGTGGTGAGAGATTATGTCATCTCTCTGCTCTCCACCCGCCGGCTCACTGACTGGCCAGTCTCTCTGCTCTCCGCCCACCGGCTCACTGACTGGCCAGTCTCTCTGCTTACCTGCAGACCGGCCCGCCCCCTCACTCGATCTCTGCCCTGCACGCCCGCACACTCACCAGGCGACCCCCCCCTCACTCATCCGCCGACCTACCCGCTGAGGCTCTCTCTCACCTGGCTAACCCCGCTGACTGGCCCGCCCGCTCATTAACTAGCCCTCCCGTCCGCTCACTCATCCTCTGACTGGCCTGTCAATCACAGATTTCTCGGAGGGGGCAATTGCCCCGTTGCCCCCCCCCTGGATCCACCCCTGGTCCAGTATGTGTCCATATGGTAAGATATTGGAGACCCCTGTGACAATCCTTAATAACTGTTGCAAGCTTTCTCTGCCTTCTTCCTTATCATTTTAGCCAATCAGAAGAGCTATACCTTCTTTTGGGTGTCCCATATCTATAATGGTGCCCAACGTGAGGCCTGGAGGCTACAGGTGGTCCTTTTGTACTTGCTGCATAGGCCTCTGCAGACCCCAGTAGTGGGAGCATTGACCCTCACAGGGTCTGTCATTGTGGTGATCTCTAGCAGTCTCACATAACATGACCCTATTCTCTCACAGTCTCCCACAGCAGACTCCCTGTCTCCAACAACACCTGTAGCATGTCTGGCCATCTTTACTAATGTGTCTGTAGTCTCCAATAGTCCATCCCAGATAGCAAGGATAACTTGCCACAAATTTGTGACAGTGTTGAATTGTAAGTCTTGTTAACTTGCTGCACATTTTCACTGGCAAGTTGTGCACTTGCAGAGCACTTGAAGCACGAGTTCTATTTGACACAGTCTGTAGCAAATTTGCGTGGCAAGTCTCTATTAAGAGCAAAGTTGCAGCGGTGAGTCTACAGTAAGAGCTCTGTAAGTCTACAGCATGAAATTCAGCCACAGTGCCCCCTGTGGTGGGATGACGATTGCGCAACATAACTGAACCAGAACTTGCAGCAGACTTGCAGAATGTTGGCAAAGAATGTTGATCTGGAGTCATGAAATGTGGACTTGCTGCAATTGTGCAACAAACTTGTGAAGCCTGACAAGTCTAGCAATCGCTTAGCAAGTCATTCTCAAACTTGCAGCACAATTGCTTGCTATCTGGGGTTATGTGCGGCCCTTTTCTGTTTTGAGGGTCCACACTCAGACCCCCCTATTCTCCAGCTGACACTGACTAAAATAAAGTCTCCCTTGGAGGTATAAAAGACACAAATGAATGCAGCTCTGTAATAATGAATATATTGCAAGCAATACGGAGTAAACGTGACCTGATATCAGCCTCTTGAAGTCCCCGTACTGCAGGACTGGAGTGTGAGAGGAAAAGTGATTCAGTTCAGAGTTAACCACTACAATACTGGGCACTTTCGCCCCCTTCCTTCCCAGACCAATTTTCAGCTTTCAGCGCTCTCGCACTTTCACTGACAATTGCGCAGTCATGCTACACTGTACCCAAATTTTATTTTTATAATTTTGTTCGCACAAATAGAGCTTTCTTTTGGTGGTATTTATTCACAACTCCGTTTTAATTTTTTGGCGATATAATCAAAAAAAGAGCGGAAATTTGGAAAAATATATACCGTATTTATCGGCGTATAACACGAACCGGCGTATAACACGCACCCCAAGTTTAGGAGGGAATTTAAAAGAAAAAAACTTTTAGGAGGGAAGTTTAAGGAAAAAAACTTACATTTAAATGCCCATTAATGCAGCCTTGTCAGTGTCATTTGCAGCCTTGTCTGTCATTTGCAGGATTGTGTGCCAATTGCAGGATTGTGTGCCAATTGCAGGATTGTGTTCCAATTGCAGCCTTGTGTGCCAATTGCAGCCTTCCGTGTCAATTGCAGCCTTGTCAGTGTCTTTTTTTTTTAAAAATGGCGCCGCCGAGATACAGAGTGGACGTCCTGTGTATCTCGGCCGGCTTTCGGGTATTTTCGGCCGCATTCGACCGTTCTCGGCTATCTTCGGCCGCTCTCGGCTATTTTCGGCTTTCCGAGGATGGCCGAAGATAGCCGAGAACGGCCGAAGATAGCCGAGAACGGTCGAAGATAGCCGAGAACGGTCGAAGATAGCCGAGAACGGCCGAAGATACCCGATCGCCGCCGAGAACGGCAGAAAAGCTTGAAAAACAGTCGGAAAAGCTTCCAAACTGCGGGGGATCGGCGTATAACACGCACCCCCCGATTTTCCCCTGCTTTTAAGGGGAAAAAAGTGCGTGTTATACACCGATAAATACGGTATATTTTCTTCTTTCTATTTTAAAAGAAATCGAATAAAATCAAATTTTGTCATAAATTTAAGCCAAAATGTATTCCGCTACATGTTTTTGGTAAAACAATTTCCATTAAGTGTATAATAATTGGTTTGTGTGATCCCGGACGTATGAACGCAAATGATCATGTACAGATGTGCGCAGGTGATCACGGACATACGTGTGCAGATAATCATTGGCACATGTGATTTTTAGTGGGACATATGTGGGGGACAGGTGTTTTTTATTATTTGGGGACATTTGTTTTGGGGACATTGTGTGGGGACACTAGGTTGGTGATCATTGAGTAAAAAGCTGTAAAAAACAGCTCATACTCACCGATCACCAGCCGGCTGCAGCGATCCGCTCTCCTCTCCTAGCAACCGACTCTGTGTTTACATCACATGACGGCTGTGTTTGGACACGAGCGCATCGGGATTGTGCCGCTGAGTGGGCACGCGCGCGATCCCCCTCCTTCTGAGGGACGTTCCTGAACATCCACTCAGAAGGAGAGAGCGCCCACCCGGCCGTTTATGTACATGGCCGGGTGGGAAGTGGTTAAATAGTTACATAGTTACATATAGTAGGTGAGGTCGAAAAAAGACACAAGTCCATCAAGTCCAACCTATGTGTGGGTGATTATATGTCAGTATTACATTGTATATCCCTGTATGTTGCAGTCGTTCAGGTGCTTATCTAATAGTTTCTTGAAACTATGGATGCTCCCCGCTGAGACCACCACCTGTGGAAGGGAATTCCACATCCTTGCCACTCTTACAGTAAAGAACCCTCTACGTAGTTTAAGGTTAAACCTCTTTTCTTAAGTTTTCAGAGCGACAGAGAAATTAGCTCGTAACTGTGATGCTTCTCCTTTAACTGTCCAGTCGCAAGTTTATGACCTGGGCTCAGAAGAAGTGGACCTTCAAAGTGAGGACATCTATTGGCAGAAAAAAAAAATATTGCAGGGGTATTTTCTGCATTGAAGGGAAGTACGGCTAGTTTTTTTTTTTTCATCTGGGCTATTCTTTTTAATATTTTGACTATATTTCTGCTTTAATATTCACCTGCCCCGCTGTCTGGATCGGTAACATCTAAAAGAAAAAGCCAGCTAAGGAATCTGCAAAACACTTTTGGGAGTGTCAATTTCCCGGCCCCCTCGCTGTGCTCCCGCCAGATCCTACATCACTATACATTCACCTAGGCTTTATTAAAAAAATATATTTTAGCTATAATATACACAATTTTATTCTTACCTATAAAACGCTTAAGCCTTTTATGTTTGAACTTCCAGATCCGGGGTAATACCTTAACCTGCTGTATTTCCCTGGCACATCCTATAAATCTAATGCTCACTAACCCATGACAATGCTCTTTATTCCAGGAACTCGCCATGGGAAAGGGTATGATTAGAATTTAATATATTACTCATAGAGTTCATTTTTGGCGATCAGGGTATGACAGGAAGACAGTAAAAAAAAAAACTCGCCGTATGCCGCCGCTGTTGAATATGGAGACAAAAGTTACAGAAGGGGGTTGTAGCTGAATAAATGTTGTTAGTATAATATATGAAATGATCAGAATAATACGGGAGAAGTCCCCATCTTCATGTATGAAGGAATGAAGGGACACATCAAGATAGGTCTTTTGCATACAATAGTAAAGGGAGTCCCGGAGAAAAGGAGAGAATAGGATGGACTGAGGGACGGCATGACAGAGTGGACATTGCACAGTCATGCATTTAGACAGTTGTCCCCTTTAAGAAAAGGGGGGTGGCCGGAGCGGGGGAGGCGTTGGTGTGTAGGAAAAACATGAGAAGGGGGAAGTGACGTCATTCGAGAGCGGCAGAGAAGGAGATTCCCACCCACCCGTCCGAGGATTGGTTGATATAAAAGGGGGCTGTCAGGACAGCCCGGCAGTGGTGGGTCTTTGGAGGAAGAGAAGATGATTATTATATATGTGTAGCTCCGGTACTCCTGATGAGTACGCGCTATGTCTTTAAATTTAGTGTTTGCCCAAAACTGTAGTTGAGTTTTGGGTTAATTGTTCTAAATTATGCTTTGGCATCAGTTTGGCTGGGCTGTATTGAGGTTCTGCCTGGTCATAGGTGGGGTTTGCACCTGTGAGAGGCCCTAGAACGCAGTCTGGTTGGACGCATTGGGTACCAATCTCTTCTCTGAGCCAATCAGTGGGCACGTTTGTCTCTCTGTGTATTCCGGGAGAGGGTACTTAAGGTGCTGAAGTCACGTGGTTCTGGGTTCCGGTCCAGAAGTTGTTGCTGACTCCATGGTCCTGGTCCTCCTGACCAGCCCCCAGAGGCCCTCATGGCCTGGGGTGCGGATCCATCCGTTTCCGAGCCATGGAACTGGCTAGTCTGAGGTGCAGTAACTGGAAGGAGGATTCTAAGGGTTTCCGGTGCCGTCTCGGGTTTGGAGAGGCCCAGCAACTCTACATGCAACCAGGGGAGGACTCTTCAGAAGAGAGCCACGCACGAGGCTGGCTGCTCGGTAAGAGCCTGGAAGCTGAGCTGCCATGGAAATTGATTGAATCCACAATTTCTTATGGTATCGCCGGACCGGCTGAAAGATTCTGGTACAGTAAGAAAAGTTCCTACCTTTACCTTCCGGTTACAACTAAGTTTTTCAACAAAGTCTGTGTGAGAGACTTTGCAAAGCTAGAATTACTTGTTGGCTGCTAGATCCAAGCTCAAGGAATTATCCAGCAATTAAAGAATCCAGTTGCGAGTGGCTATTCCCTGGATTATGTACAGAGAGAGACTTTTATTGAAGTCAGCAGTTCCAAGCACCTGAGCTAAACTTTATCCTTATACCCTCTATTCCCAACTTAGAGACTGAGTTTGTTCAACTGTTTTAAGCAAAATAAAAATCCTAAAAAGGAATTCAGGTGTCGGTCTCTACAGTTACTGGGTCATCAACCCTGGGAACCCCTAGACAAGGACAACGGGTTACGAGCTGGTGGAGGTAATCGGTAAGCCCAAAAAATTTCAGCCGCTCCTTCGGGGGTCAGTGCTACATATATATAGCATGGTTGGGACCCAACTGTGGTATGGGGTTCTCAGGTACCTTCCGGTTAACGAGGGGTTAACCAGGAAGGGGTAAAAGGTAGGTCACTGCGAAGGTTGAGTACCGTCTCTGAGTCGGTGGCTTGCGACTGGAGGCCTAAAGTTTAAAAGAAGTTGGTCCCAGTGACCAAGTTTTGTGCCGTTGCCCTCAAAGACCTCTAAATTATATAGAAAAGTTGGCCAATGGTTATATAAAAATGTTATTTATTTAATTTACGTTAATTGTTAATAAAAAAGGCCGTAAGGCCATTTACTCCAAAACCTTGTCACGTCATTTGTGGGGGATTTGGAGGGGTTTAGAGTTTATGTATAACAAGTTGGGTAAGAGACTGTAGGTTATGTCCTTCATATGTCATGTAGTCAAGAGCTTGGCTACATTGGCTGCCGCTTCTCTCTGTAGCTGCTGATTTTAAAAAGGGGCTTCTGATGTGAAGGGGGTACTCTGATTTGAAAGAGGAGGTTTCTGACAGGACAAGGGAACTCTAATGCCGCGTACACACAATCGGAATTCCGGACAGAAAAAGACAGATGAGAGCTTTTCATCGGAAAATGCGACCGTGTGTAGGCTCCATTGGAATTTTGCTGGCCGAATTTCCGACAGCATAAAATTGAGAGCATGTTCTCAATTTTTCAGACGGAAAAGGTTTCTATCGGAAATTCCGATTGTCTGTAGCAATTCTGGCGCGCAAAATTCCTACGCATGCTCGGAAACAATTCGACGCATGCTCAGAAGCATTGAACTCGGCTCGTTGTAGTGTTGTACGTCACCGCGTTCTTGACGGTCGGAATTTGGTGTGACTGTGTGTAGGCAGGACAGTTTGAGCGGAATTCCGTCGGAAAAACCATCAGAGCTTTTTCCGACGAGAATTCCGATCGTGTATACGCGGCATTATATATATATATATATATATATATATATATACATACATATATATAAAGGGGAACCCCATTTTTAACCATTGTGCCTTAAAATTATGCATACATTTAAAGGGTGCTGTAACTGAAAATGGTTGAATAACACTGCTTTAGGGTGTATTTTCTTTTTTTGATTGTATACTTACCTTTTTTCAGTTATCCTTAGTCTGGCTATGTAAAAAAAACAGGACCAAATAAGTAATAATGGGTCTAGGCAAGTGTAGTTTGGCCTCCCTGCATAGGTGGCGCTGTCTGGCAGTCACCATATAGAATGTAAGCAAAGGGCAAGGGGAACCCATGTTCCTCTGAGGTCTCTGTAAGTGAGGACCAGCGCCCTATCAGGTCGAACCGAGGGCGACTACCAGCTAGGACGGTGTCAAACTGGCGGCCCTTCAGCTGTTGCAGAACTACAAGTCCCATCATGGATGAAAGACAATCCACAACTCCATACATACTCTAAAAATTATTAATTTATTTCAGGTACCTTTTATTGCTGCCTGTGCCTCCTTGTCCCAGTTTCAACCACTCTGTCCATTTCTTGTATGGGTGTGAGAGGGACAGGAAGTGGATATCTATTCATTGGGGTCACAACCACCTATAAGACCGACAGAAAACTGTAACTCTTCATCACTCTGTCCATCGCTACCAAAAATAAAATTGTCTGGAGTTATACTTTATGGTAAGCAGCTGGCCTAATCCTGGATTTGCCTTGGAGAAGAATTATTCTCAATCTAGCTATGAAAAGAATTGCCCTCAATCTAGCCTGGAGAAGAATTGTTCTCATTCTAGTCCAGAGAATAATTGTCCTCAAGTTAGCTCGGAGAAGAATTGTCCTCACTCTAGCTCTGGAGAAGAATCGTCCTAAATCTAGCCCGGAGAAGAATTGTCCTCAAGCTAGCTCAGAAAAGAATTTGCCCAAATATATCCCAGGAGAAGAATTGTTCTCAAAGTAGCCCAGAGAATAATTGTTCTAAATCTAGCTTGGAGTAGAATTGTCCTCAATCTGGCATGAAGAAAATCTTTTCTCAATCTAGCTCTGGAGAAGAATGGTTCTCAATCTAGCTCTGGAGAAGAAATGGTTCTCAATCTAGCTTTGGAGAAGAATGGTTCTCAATCTAGCTCTGGAGAAGAATGGTTCTCAATCTGGCTCTGGAGAAGAATGGTTCTCAATCTAGCTCTCGAGAAGAATGGTTCTCAATCTAGCTCTGGAGAAGAATGGTTCTCAATCAAGCTATGGAGAAGAATGGTTCTCAATCTAGCTCTGGTAAAGAATGGTTCTCAATCTAGCTCTGGAGAAGAATGGTTCTCAATCTGGCTCTGGAGAAGAATGGTTCTCAATCTAGCTCTGGAGAAGAATGGTTCTCAATCTAGCTCTGGAGAAGAATGGTTCCCAATCTAGCTCTGGAGAAGAATGGTTCTCAATCTAGCTCTGGAGAAGAATGGTTCTCAATCTAGCTCTGGAGAAGAATGGTTCTCAATCTAGCTCTGGAGAAGAATGGTTCTCAATCTACCTCTGGAGAAGAATGGTTCTCAATCTAGCTCTGGAGAAGAATGGTTCTCAATCTAGCTCTGGAGAAGAATGGTTCTCAATCTAGCTCTGGAGAAGAATGGTTCTCAATCTAGCTCTGGAGAAGAATGGTTCTCAATCTAGCTCTGGAGAAGAATGGTTCTCAATCTATCTCTGGAGAAGAATGGTTCTCAATCTACCTCTGGAGAAGAATGGTTCCCAATCTAGCTCAGAGAAGAATTTCCCTCTAGCTTGAAGAAGAATTGTTGATTTTTCTTTTCGGAAACTCTGCAGTAGAAAAAGAGTATTGAAACTCACTGGCATCTGTAAAGTGATGACTCAGAGGAAGAAAATATATATCCTTACTTCCTGTCATCATCTCATTAATGCCTGACTTTGGTGGTGTTGTTTCCTCTGACAAGTTTTATGAACAGAGGTTGAAACATACAATTAATCTGACCACATATAATCCTGTTGGTTACACACAATGCTGTATTCAGAATGGTAAATGTATTTACAGATCAAGCAGAACCAACTCACACTTTGTCAATCACCTGAAACGGAGAGCCAACGGGTGCCCAAGTGGTATCTTTGGAATCCAATGCCATCTTTCAGTGTCCTCTTGGTAACCATTATGCACTTGGTGCACTTATGCCCCGTACACACGGTCGGATTTTCAGACGGAAAATGTCCTATCGGACAATGTTGTCGGAAATTCCGACCGTGTGTGGGCTCCATCTGACTTTTTCCATCGGATTTTCCGACGGACAAAGTTTTATCTTCTGCTCTCAAATTTTCCGACAACAAAGTCCTATCGGACTTTTTCCGATCGTGTGTAGCGAATTCCGACGGACAAAGTGCCACGCATGCTCAGATCACATTACAAGACCAAAGCTATTGGCTACTAGCCTCTACGTCAGGGGTCTCAAACTAGCGGCCCTCCAGCTGTTGCGAAACTACAAGTCCCATGAGGCATTGCAAGGCTGACAGTTACAAAGCATGACTCCCACAGGCAGAGGCATGATGGGACTTGTAGTTTCGCAACAGCTGGAGGGCCACCAGTTTGAGACCCCTGCTCTACGTAGTGCCGTCGTAGGCAACAAACGTCACCACGTTCAGAATGATCGGATTTTCCGACAACTTTGTCCGACCGTGTGTATGCAACACCAGTGTCGGACAAAATCCGTCGGAAAAAATCTGATGGATTTTGTGGTCGGATTTTCCGACCGTGTGTACGGGGCATTAGACTTAGGCCTTAAAGAAATGATGCCTGACTCTGTCTATCCTAAATAGGAATAAACCACTTATTTTTGGGGTTTGTGATGGAAGTATGATATATTTATGTAGCGCTGACACTTTTCTAAAGTGTGCGCTATAATGTAAATTTAGTTTTTCCAGAACTATAACAGAGTTCTGGGGGTTAATTTTACAGGTCATTTACTTTCAGCTTGACTGAGCTGTACTGGAGTTCTGCCTGGTCATAGGTGCAGTGAGGCAATGTGACAGGCTGAGAACAAAGCCTGGTTGGACGTGTTGGGTACCAATCTTCTTGGAGCCAATCAGTGGGCGCGTCTGGCCCCACTGTGTAGTCTGGGAAGGGGTATTTAAGAGGCTGAAGTCACGTGTTCAGGGCTCGGCTTGCTCTTTGATTCCTGGTTCCGGTCTGGACCAACCCCGTGAGGGGTCTCGGACCCAGGAGTGTCTGCTGCCCCCGTAAGCCTGGTCACCCTGACCAGCCCCAGAGGCCCTCATGGTCTGGGGTGGGGATCCGTCCGTTCCCGAGCCTGGGAACTGGCTAGTTCGAGGCCCAGTAACTGAAGGAGGATTCTGAGGTGTCCCGGTGTTCTCTCAGGATTGGAGAGACACAGCAACTCGTACAAGCGACCAGGGGAGGACTCTTCGGAGGAGGGCCAAGAAGCTGGCTGCAGTGCTAGGTAAGAGTCTGGGAGCTGAGATTGTATGGACACTAGTAAATCCGCATTTCTTACGGTATCGCCGAAGCGGCTGAAAGATCCAGGTACCGTGGGGAAAGTTCCTAACTCATCTTCAGTTACAACCTAGTCTGTGGCAGAGACTTTGCAAATCCTTGAATCACTTGTTGGCTGCTAAATCTACAGTTAGAGGTTTATCCAGCAGTGAAGCGCCCAGTTGCGAGTGGCTACTCTCTGGGCTACCTGAAGAGACATTTAATTGATGTCAGCAGTTCTAAACTGCCTGAGCTTTATCACCCATGCCCTTCATTCCCAACTGAGAGACTGTGTTATATTTGAACGTTACCCTTTGCAAATAAAAATCCTCAAAAGGACATTTGCGTGTCAAGCTTCTGAAATTACTGGGTACTAACCCTGGGAACCCCTAGACAACGAACGATGAGCTACAAGGAGGAGGTAATTGGTAAGCCCAGAAAATACATAGCCGCCCCCAGGGGTTATGGCGTTACACGTAGATATAGGCTGTTTTAAAAAGGCTCTACTCTGCATCACACTGGTTCAGTAGAGGGCTTTTTTTGTGCCTGTTGGCTCACCAAATCATAATCTGAGCCAGCATCATAGTCTAGGTAGTAGACAGTGATTCTGGATGATGCCTGAACAAAGACTGTGCTGTCTAGGGAGAAAGGCAGGTGAAGGTATTGTTGGGGGAGTACTGTGATCACTGTGAGAGATAATAAATACCTGGAAGTTACACTTGCATATTACTTAGCATAAATGTGCCCAACACAAATCATAAAATGGTGTTACATTACATTGAAAGCTCCATTCATCCTAAAAAAGTAAAAAATGTATCAATGGATCAATCATTGTCTGCAAAAGGACAGGTGGAGACTAAAGGAGTGTCTGGAGACTGGGGACATGCTGCAGGTTTGGCTGGAAAATGGGAATGTGGTGCAGGTTTAGCTGGAGACTGGATACATTATGCAGGTTTGGTTGGAGACTGGAGAAACCCTGCAGGTTTGCTGTAGACAGGTTGGGGGTTTGGTTGGAGAATGGAGATAGGCAGCAGGTTTGGCTGGAGACCAGACACATGCTGCAGGTTTGGTTGGAGACTGGAAACATTCTTCAGGTTTGATTTGAGACTGGATATATGTTGCAGGTTTGGCTGAAGACTGGAGGCATGGTGCAGGTTTGGCTGACGACTGGAGGCATGGTGCAGGTTTGGCTGAAGACTGGAGGCATGGTGCAGGTTAGGCTGAAGACTGGAGGCATGGTGCAGGTTTGGCTGAAGACTGGAGGCATGGTGCAGGTTTGGCTGACGACTGGAGGCATGGTGCAGGTTTGGCTGAAGACTGGAGGCATGGTGCAGGTTAGGCTGAAGACTGGAGGCATGGTGCAGGTTTGGCTGAAGACTGGAGGCATGGTGCAGGTTTGGCTGAAGACTGGAGGCATGGTGCAGGTTTGGCTGGACACTGGAGGCATGGTGCAGGTTTGGCTGGACACTGGAGGCATGGTGCAGGTTTGGCTGGACACTGGAGGCATGGTGCAGGTTTGGCTGGACACTGGAGGCATGGTGCAGGTTTGGCTGGACACTGAATACATACTGTAGGTTTGGTTGGAGACTGGAGACATCCTGAAGATTTGTTGTAGACATGTTGGGGGTTTGGTTGGAGACCTCGTTCAGGGTGCAGGTTTCCCTGGAGACTGGATACATGCTGCAGGTTTGGCTGGAGACTAGAGACATGGCTCGGGTTTGGTGGAAGATGGAAGACATGCTGCAAATTTGCTGGAGACAGGTTAGGGGTTTGGGCGGAGACTTGGGACAGGTTGCAGGTTTGGCTGTTGATCGAATATATGCTTTAGGTTTGGTTGGAGACATGTTGCAGTTTTTGGCTGGAGCCTGGAGGCATGGTGCAGGTTTGTCTGGAGACTGAATACACACTGCAGGTTTGCTGAAGACATGTTGAGGGTTTGGTTGGAGCCTGGAGACAGGCTGCAGGCTTGGCTGTTGACCGGATACATGCTTCAGGTTTAGTTGGAGACTGGAGACATGGTGAAGGTTTGGTTGGAGAGTGGAGATAGGCTGCAGGTTTGCTGGAGACATGTTGGGGGTTTGTTTGGAAACTGGAGACAGGCTGCAGGTTTGGCTGGAGACCAGACACATGCTGCAGGGTTGGTTGGAGACTGGAGACATGCTGCAGGTTTGGTTGGAGACTGGAGACATGCTGCAGCTTTGGTTGGAGACTGGGGGCATGCTGCAGGTTTGGTTGGAGACTGGGGGCATGCTGCAGGTTTGGTTGGAGACTGGGGGAATGCTGCAGGTTTGGTTGGAGACTGGGGGCATGCTGCAGGTTTGGTTGGAGACTGGGGGCATGCTGCAGGTTTGGTTGGAGACTGGGGGCATGCTGCAGGTTTGGTTGAAGGCTGGAGACATACTGCTGGTTTGGCTGGAGACATACTGCTGGTTTGGCTGGAGACCCCAGTCTTTGCCTATGTACTTCATGGTATCAGGCAGAAAAAAGTATATGTGGTCAGCACACCATGGACCAATGTCACCATATGCCTGACGAAGGGATCCTGTGCTGCCCAAAATGTTGCACTACCATTAATTGGAATTACTTGAATAAATATTTGGACTACAAAATATAGATCCACGGTGAGCTGGCAACATGTATGTTAATACCTAATAACTATCTGGTTATTGCTGCAGCATCCCTACTAGGCTTTTCCCAGGATGGAGTGCGATAGGGATATAACTAGTGATTTTATATATAAGGTGACCTATTATGGCATCTCAGAAGGTTGGGAGATGTGGCTTCAAAGGAAGGAAGGCTGCACAAGTAAATTAAAAAGGGGTCCAACTGACCCGTATACTAGTCCGCCATACGCCCGATGGGTACATCTGGCTAGAGAACCGAATCTTAGTGATCGTATTGCCAGCAGAGACAATTTTCCAGGATTCACACCTCGCTAATAGTAATTAAGGACAATAAGCAAACACACACACAGTGAATATGTCATTCGCGGAGAACATCAAAAACAGTGAAACGCAATAAAAAAAATGTTTTCCGAAGCGCAGAGGCTTTGTTTTTATACTCATTCCTATGTTTATTCCACATTGTTTTCTATTTACTCAGCTCAGCAGATAAAATAAACACTTGTCACACCTGCACGTATTAATATGCTAACGAATTCCTTCCCATCATTACACAAATTACAGATTCCGAGGATACGCTTTACTTTTCCAAACAGATCACCTGTAAAATCGCTCCCTGTTTATTAACTTCTGCAAAAATAACTTCTAATTTGAAGAGCGAAATACACCTGTACAGATTATGAGACCCGTAAATGATTTAATGATTGCAAACATTCTCTCTTCCGCTTGTTTATAAGTGGAACTTGAACCAAAACTTTTTTTTTAGGTTCTGGATGGAATGCAGGAGGATTAAAACCCTGATGTCCAACCTACAGCCCAAGGGACATGTGTGGGACATGTGTGGGACATGTGTGGTCCTTTGGTACTTGTTCTACGGTCCTCAGACTCCAGCAATCGGCAGTCATGTCACCAGAAGCCAAACCTATAGTATGTCTCCAGATAAATTTCAAGCCTTTCCTTAGTTTCCAGCCAAACCTGCAGCATGTTTGTAGTCTCCAACTAAACCTGTAGCATGTTTGTAGTCTCCAACTAAACCTGTAGCATGTTTGTAGTCTCCAACTAAACCTGTAGCATGTTTGTAGTCTCCAACTAAACCTGTAGCATGTTTGTAGTCTCCAACTAAACCTGTAGCATGTTTGTAGTCTCCAACTAAACCTGTAGCATGTTTGTAGTCTCCAACTAAGGCCCCTTTCACACAATTTCACAAATTCACACAATTTGGCAACAAGGTTTAGGAGTGTGTCTATGGGAATGTTTGACCATTCTTCCAGAGTTGCATTTGTGAGGTCAGGCACTGATATGGACGAGAAGGCCTGGCTCGCAGTCTCCGCTCAAATTCATCCCAAAGGTGTTCTATCGGGTTGAGGTCAGTCAAGTTCCTCCACTTCAAACTTTATGGACCTTGCTTTGTGCACTTGTCCAAATCATTTAATGGGGGGGGGGGGGGTTATGGTGGGGGTTGTTTTTCAGGGGTTGGGCTTGGCCCCTTAGTTCCAGTGAAGGGAACTCTTAAGGTTAAGGCGTCAGCATACCAAGACATTTTGGACAATTTCATGCTCCCAACTTTGTGGGAACAGTTTGGGGACGGCCCCTTCCTGTTCCAACATGACTGCCCACCAGTGCACAAAGCAAGGTCCATAAAGACACGAGTTTGGGGTGGAGGAACTTGACTGGCCTGTCCTGACCTCAACCTGATAGAACACCTTTGGGATGAATTAGAGCGGAGACTCCGAGCCAGGCCTTCTAGTCTAACATCAGTGCCTGACCTCACAAATGCGCTTCTGGAAGAATGGTCAAATATTCCCATAGACACACTCCTAAAACTTGTGGACGGCCTTCCCAGAAGAGTTGAAGCTGTAATAGCTGCAAAGGGTGGGCCAACTCAATCTTGAACCCTACAGACTAATGCTGGCCATACACTATACGAAAAATCGGCCAAACCCAACTTCGAAAAACAAACGTTCGGCCGTGAGCGCAAACGATGGTGCCATCATGTAATGACCGATAAATCGTTCAGTGGACATAAATAAATACATTTTATGTTTGTTTTTTTACATATACCTAGTGCAGAAAGGTCGGACGGG
Source organism: Lithobates sylvaticus (assembly GCA_028564925.1). Lineage (NCBI taxonomy): Eukaryota > Metazoa > Chordata > Amphibia > Anura > Ranidae > Lithobates > Lithobates sylvaticus. The sequence goes on along the minus strand of CM053034.1, from coordinate 6,020,809 downwards.
AAACACATTAACCTTTCAATTTATTGTTCGTTTGGCAGAAAATTTTCGAACTTGTCCTTGGTTTTTTCGGCTCAAAAACGCCCAAACGATTATTGATTTTGTGCCCATTAACTGGCCGAAAAAACGAATGAACGGTCTAATGACCGAATTTCGGACGCTTTTTCGAAACTAATGAACGATCTAATGACCGAATTTCGGCAGATTTTTCGTATAGTGTATGGCCAGTAGGGATGGGCCTGTTTGAATCGAACATCGGCCGTTCGTCCGCTCATCGAGGGCAGAACTCTGAGGGCCGTTCGCATCAAATTCGTGTGAAGCGAACGGTCCACAGTGCACTGCGCCAGTCGCAGTGCATTGCTGGCTGATGATTGGCCAAGCATGCACTGTGACCCCGCATGCTTGGCCAATCATAGAGCCAGCGGCGAGGAGAGCAATTATAGCTCAGGGGGTTTAGTACATGCCCCACACTATATAAGGCCGCCGCGCCGGCGGCCTCATGTAGTGTGTTCCGGCTTGAGGAACAGTGACAGTGTACTGTACATGTGCACACTATATGTGAATCATTTCTGTGTGGGGAAAGTGTAGGGATAGAGGAAAAATAGGCAGGGATAGTGTATTCTTCTCAGTGCTGTTCTCTACCAATCCAGCCATCTGCAGGAGTTAGTGTGTGTGTGTGCTGTGTGAGTATAGCACAGCAGTAGCACACTAAACCACCTTACACTGTATCTGCCCTGTTGTCACCTAAGACAGCCATCTGCAGGAGTTAGTGTGTTTTGTGTGCCTCCAGCACAGCACAGTATACACCAACAGTCCATACATACATACATACATAGAGTATATACCTACAGTCCCTGTCTTGTTTCCACCGCCTGTATACTGCGGTTCAGAGTATATAGGGTTTTAGGTATAGGGTTTTATTTTGGGTGCAGGGTTCCCCTTAATATCCATACAAGACCCAAAGGGGCTGGTAATAGGCTGGGGTAGGGGGGGGGGGGTGGGGTAGCCATGCCATTTTTCTCAAAGATTTTCATCCATATTGCCAGGACAAGACATGACATTAAAGCCGCAAGCAGTTTTAAATGTTTTTTTTTTTTTCCTTTACAAATATCATTTTGTGCAGGGACAGTTCTAAACACGGGAAACACGGGAAACACATGCCACTTCACAGGCATACTTTACACACCCCCCAGGTACCATATTTAAAGGAATATTTCCCTTTTTTGCTCCCGAAAAAACGTCCATTTTTAAAACTTCTTTTTGCATTGATATATGTCCCCTGGGGCAGGACCCGGGACCCCAAACCTGTTTTATAACAATAACATACATATTGGCCGTTATAATTAGCACTTTAGATTTCGAACGTTCGCGTCCATTGTAACTGATAGGGTTCTAACGTTTGTGCAAACTTTCGGTCCGTTCGCAGGTTCTGGTGGGAACCGAACCCGGGGGTTTTCGGCTCATCCCTAATGGCCAGCATAAGACTGGGATGCCATTAAAGTTCATGTGTGTGTAAAGGCAGGCGTCCCAATACTTTTGGCAATCTAGTGTATATTTTTTAAAACATTTTTACTTTGCAGCATTTCTTCACACCTGCGTAAAACGTTTTGCACCGTACTGTACTTTTTGGCCATATATTTAGGTGCAATGGTCGGGTGTACACCAACCTTTTCCCACAATCCGCTTTATTTTATTGAGAGTCTTTTTGCTGTACTAATGCATTTTGAGGAGCTGCAGGAAGAAGCGGCCTTCTTTTGACCGTTGACCTGCTCCCGATTAAACAAACAGCAGAAACATTATTACATTGGACCCGCTGCTCTTTATTCATCCTCGGAGGCTTCGGGGAAAAAGGCTCCTCTTCCCAATTATAGCAAAGGAACGCTTCGGTGGCGGGTCACCGATGAAAGGGAGTAAGCGTTTAGGCACGTGGATACTCACAATCATTTAACTAGGGCGTTCAAGGCCTCGGCAGATCGACGTACCTGCTCCATCCACCCCTCTCTCTCTCTCTCTCTCTCTCTCTCTCTCTCTCTCGTATCTCTCGCTAGTTTCTCTTTTATCCTTTTAGTCTCCAAGAAGCCTAATTAATGGCATGAGCCGGGCGCTCTCTCCCTGCCCTTAAATCAGTAATTGGGTTCAGCACAGAGACTGTCAGAAAATTAACACATCACTCTGTGACAGATGTTAATTTTTCCTACTTATTTGTCTTATGAATCACGGCTTGATTTGCTGCAGTGGAGAACAGATTAGCGGTCTCTAATCAGAGCCCTCGCATGGAGCGCTTATTTATGTGCGCGTGTTTGTGTGTGCGTGCGTGCGTGTGTGTGTGTACCGTGCACACAAAGGGCCGCCGTGATCCATCCGAAGGGGAACAATTTCATCCTTTGTCTCTGACGAGTAGCCATACCGGTCATCCTTTCGGAATACGGTGACATACAGTGCCTTGAAAAAGTATTCATACCCCTTGAAAATTTCCACATTGTGTCATGTTACAAACAAAAACGTAAATGTATTTTATTGGGATTTTATGTGATAGACCAGTGGCCTCCAAACAACGGCCCAGGGGCCGGATGCGGCCCTTTCATAGCCTTTATCCGGCCCTTGGGGCAGTATTCCTCCCACTGATACGAGACACTATTCTGTCATCAGACAACAATAGGGCACCGGTTCTCCCACCGACACCAACAATGGAACACTATTCCTCCCACCGACACCAACAATGGGACACTATTCCTCCCACAGACACCAACAAGGGGCGATCAAATACCACAAAGAAAGCTCTATTTGTGGGAAAAAAAGGACGCCAATTTTGTTTGGGAGCCATGTCGCACGACCGCGCAATTGTCAGTTTAAGCGACGCAGTGCCGAATCGCAAAAAGGGGCCTGGTCCTTTGGCTGCAAATTGGTCCGGGGCTTAAGTGGTTAAAGGGCAGTTCAATAAGAGCGTTGTGGTAGTTCAACAGTGAATGAATTTACACCTATCGGGATGGCTTTGTAGAACTGAGGGTCAAGGGGGGGGGCTCATGTGACAACGAGGGACAGACGTATGGAAGGGCAGGGGGGGGGGCTCAGGTGACAATGAGGGACAGACGTATGGACAGGCCGGGGGGGGCTCGGGTGACAATGAGGGACAGACGTATGGACAGGCCGGGGGGGGGGGGGCTCGGGTGACAACGAGGGGCATACGTATGGACAGGCCGGGGGGGGGCTCGGGTGACAATGAGGGACAGACGTATGGACAGGCCGGGGGGGGGCTCGGGTGACAACGAGGGGCATACGTATGGACAGGCCGGGGGGGGCTCGGGTGACAATGAGGGACAGACGTATGGACAGGCCGGGGGGGGGCTCGGGTGACAACGAGGGACAGACGTATGGACAGGCTGAGGGGGGGGCTCGGGTGACAACGAGGGACAGACGTATGGACAGGCTGAGGGGGGGGCTCGGGTGACAATGAGGGACAGACGTATGGACAGGCCGGGGGGGGGGGGCTCGGGTGACAACGAGGGACAGATGTATGGACAGGCTGGGGGGGGGGGGGGGGGGGGGGGTTAGGGTGACAATGAGGGACAGACGTATGGACGGGCCAGGGGGGGCTCGGGTGACAACGAGGGACAGACGTATGGACGGGGGCCGTGTTTGTGTGCGTCTTTACCGACCTCCCTCTCTAATTTGGTTTGATGAGGAGGTCCATTACCGCCGTGCTCCGGTGGAGCTGTCTGGTGCCGGGTGTGTCACTGTCAGTAAATCGGCACACGCAGCCTGAGAGCTTAAGAAGCTGTTTAAACTTTGATGAAGGCTTTTAGTTACATTTTTAAACTTTCACATCCAACATTATTTTTTAAATTGACATTTGGCAGCATAATATCATGTCAAGTGTCTGGGTGCAGGCTGGAAACTCATGCATATTTTGCAAAGTGTGATTTATTATTCAAAAATACTATTTAGGCTGAAAAAAAAAAAAAGATTAGGCTTTTAAGGAAGAACTCGGCTTATGTCTATCGGTATCCAACCCGGATACATGAAATATCACTGCTGTGATTCAGGCTCCATTCACACCAATGCTTTTTGCAGAAACATAGGACATGGGTTCCTATGGAGAACGTTCACATCAATGCATTTTTCTGCCTCTGCGGTTTTGGAAAGCGTCAGGGACTTTTTTAACCACTTGTGGACCGCCCGCCGCCATTGTACATCGGCTGTTTAGCTGCCATAACCCCGGTATCCTCTTCAACGGCGGACGGGGTCCTCTTTCAGATAAAAGTGGTCTCCATGAGATCACTTTTATCGGGGGGGGGGCGGGAGAGGGCCCCCCCCCGCCGCTCTCCGGTCATCTCCGCTGCTTACCGGAGCCGTCGTAGCAGCGGAGACGATCGCGTCCTGTGAGGCTGGATGCCAAGTGAGGGAAAGATGGTCCCCCGCTCAGCTCCATACCATTGGATAGCGGAAAGCGACGTCAAAATGGTCTTAAAGGGGAATTTTTTTATTTATTTTTTTGCAAAAAAAGTTAGTTTAGTGTAAATATGAGATGTGAGGTCTTTTTGACCCCCCCAGATCTCATATTTAAGAGATCCTGTCATGCTTTTTTTCTGTTACAAGGGATATTTACATCGAATCCACTACCACGTTTAGGTGGCACATTGCAAGTGAGTAAAAGTCATTTATGAAAAGGCAACACAAGCAAGCATTTCAAATAATTTACTTTTCCACGCTTTCACCTGCACTTTCTAAAGTTGGTGACGAATACTGCAGCTGCTGACTTTTAATAAATGGACACTTACCTGTCTCCCAGTTCCAGCGATGTCGGCAGCAGAGGCCGATCAATCGCTCGGCTCTCTGCTGTTGCCGGCGCCATTCTCGGTGAGGGAATCAGGAAGTGTCGCATTTGCGTCTTCACTTCCCGGTTCCCTACTGCGCATGCGCGAGTCACGTGGCGCAATGAGAATCTTCTGCGCTGTCTGCCGGGACACGTGTGTGTCCCGGCAGACAGCGCGCCGGGACAGGAAGTGACGTAAACTCCCGTGGGAGTTTATGCCCGGAAGTGGGTGCAGATACCTGTCTTAGACAGGTATCTGCACCCCCTCCCCCCTGAAAGGTGCCAAATGTGACACCGGAGGGGGGGGAGGGTTCCGAAAAGCGGAAGTTCCACTTAAGGGTGGAATCCTGCTTTAAGCCCCTAGGCATGCAGACGGCTTCTACAAACATTTGTGAAAAGAATGGGTCGCTCTCAGGAGCTCAGTGAATTCAAGCGTGGTACCGTGATATCTGTGAAATTTCCTTGCTACTAAATATTCCAACTAGTAGTGGTATTATAACAATTATATTAGGCCCCTTTTAAAACTGGGGCGGGAGCGGCAGCGACGGTAAAGCAGCGCTATATTTTATATTTAGCGCTGCTTTACCGTCGTTTTAGCTGCGGTTTTCGGCCGCTAGCGGTGCAGATTTAACCCCCGCTAGCAGTCGAAAAAGGGTTAAAATCCCCCGCAAAGCGGCGCCGTATCGGCACTTTGCGGCGGCATTGCATTGCATTGGTGTCCCATTGAAATCAATGGGTAGGAGCGGTATAGGAGCGGTGAATACATACTATACCGCTCCAAAGATGCTGCTAGCAGGACTTTTTTGACCGTCCTGCTAGCGCACCGCTCCAGTGTGAAAGCCCGCCGGCTTTCACACTGGAGTGAATGGGGCCAGATTTTTTCAGGCGCTGTAAAGGCGCTATTTTTAGCGCTGTACCGCCTAAAACCGCCCCAGTGTGAAAGGGGCCTTATAGTGGTAGTGGTATTATAACAAAGTGATAGCAACTGGGAACAACAGCAACTCAGCCATGAAGTGGTAGGCCAATGACAGAGCGGGGTCAACGCATGCTGAAGCGCACAGTGCGTAGTAGTCGCCAACTGTCTGCAGAGTCAATAGCTACAGAACTCCCAACTTTGTGTGGCCTTCAGATTAGCACAACAATGGCTGAGCAGTTGCATCCAAGCCTTACATCACCAAGTGCAATGCAAAGCATCGGATGCCGTGGTGTAAAGCACGCCGCCACTGGACTCTAGAGTAATGGAGACGTGTTCTTTAGAGTGCTGAATCATGCTTCTCTGTCTGGCAATCCAATGGACGTGTCTGGGTTTGTCGGTTGCCAGGAGAACGGTACTTGCCTGACTGCATTGTGCCAAGTGTAAAGCTTGATGGAGGGGGGATTATGGTGTGGGGTTGTTTTTCAGGGGTTGGGCTTGGCCCGTTAGTTCTAGTGAAGGGAACTCTTAAAGAGGAAGTAAACCCTGATGGGTTTTACTTCCTCTTTTGCTGAAAATGAAAAGCATAATGCATGCTAGCCCATTATATGACACTTACCTGCAAACAAAGGCTGCGCTGTCCCCTGTGCAGGCCACGTCCATCTTCACCCCTCTTCTTACGGGGCCATGGACTCCGGCTCTGTGACTGGCCGGAGCCACGTGATGTTACTCCCGTGCGCATGCGCACGGGAGACATCAGTCATGGCACACGCTGGGGGAAGAAACGGCACGGCGGTCCGTTTCTTCCCAGTGCATGCGCCGATGACGACAAGTGAAATTTAGGAGATATTTCCAATATCTATAGGTAAGCCTTATTCCATGCTTACCTATAGATAAAAGTAAGACAAAAGGGTTTACAACCACTTTAAGGCGTCAGCATACCAAGACATTTTGGACAATTTCATGCTCCCAACTTTGTGGGAACAGTTTGGAGACGGCCCCTTCCTGTTCCAACATGACTGCCCACCAGTGCACAAAGCAAGGTCCATAAAGACATGGATGAGCGAGTTTGGGGTGGAGGAACTTGACTGGCCTACACAGAGTCCTGAACTCAACTGGATAGGGCTTCTCGTCCAACATCAGTGGCTGACCTCCCAAATGCGCTTCTGGAAGAATGGTCAAACATTCCCATAGACACACTCCTAAACCTTATGGACGGCCTTCCCAGAAGAGTTGAAGCTGTTATAGCTGCAAAGGGTGGGCCAACTCAATATTGAACCCTACGGACTAAGACTGAGATGCCATTAAAGTTCATGGGCGTGTAATTGCAGGTGTCCCAATACATTTGACAATATAGTGTAGTCACATCCTAGGGACAACTTTGACTGGAAGACAACTAAAAGACTTTTTACTTCTACTTAGCATACAAGCCCTTAACATGAAGACATACTGTATATCTGATACTAAGTCCATTGTATAGTGTTGCATGGAACATCAGCAGCCACTAGCGCCAAGGGGAATGCAGTAAGATAAGAGAACCTGTCACCAGAGGGAAAAGTGTGAGTGTATTTGAAGGAGAATGGAACCACAGCCTTAGAATGACAAAGTAAAATAGCCACAGGAGAATACAACAGCCAACAGCTGTCTGATTCTGTGCAATTCATTAGGGGTTGGTGTCTTTTCTAGGAGTTTGCAAAGCACTGAATACATTTCGGTCCACAGAGCAAAGAACATCTCAGCTGAAGTCTCATTTTTTTTCATCTGCGGTTTATGTTTAAAAAGTTGAAGGAATTTGCCTTGGATTGCAGAGAAGGAAACATTTTAAATTCTGCAACCCAAATTAAAAGAAATAAGTAACACCAAAGTGGAGCTGTGGCCAATCATCGGGAAAGGGATGTAGACACCAACTATTGTCCTCTACCTGTGGCTGAAATTTAAGGACCAATGCCCATTGCTCATCAAAGACCATTCATTTCCTATGGGTCCTCATCTATGAGTGTCAACACACCAGCAATGGTAACCGAGCCTCTTTCCTTCCGTATTCACAACTTTATCTTCATCTGGTGATCCTGCCAGTAACACACTTCCTGTCTTAGGGTGCACTTTATTTGTAGAGGAGCAGTGTTGTCACCCTAGGGCAGGAAGTATGTTAGGACTACAGAATATAGGAAGTTGTTCTGTATTTGGGCATGGGTATGGTTGGGCATGGTTGGGAACTGGGCATGGTTGATAGTTGAAACATCCTGAACCTACAGCATCGCTCCAGACCTGCTCCTCTCACCTGTCAATGGATAAACAGGGTGCCGGTGTCCTGTCGAATACTGTCCCCCGTCGGATAGTGTAGCTTGCGCAGTACGGAGGACAAGAAGACGTCGAAAGTCTCCGAAGATGAACGGCGCCTGCGCACTGAGTCCTTGTTCAAGCCCCACCATCCAAGTGGACATAGAGTCATGCCCCGTACACAACACGATCGGAAATTCCGACCACAAAATCCGTCAGATTTTTTCCGACGGATTTTGTCCGAAACTCGTGTTGCATACACACGGTCAGACAAAGATGTCGGGAAATCCGATCATTCCAAACGTGGTGACGTTCGTTGCGTACGACGGAACTACGTAGAGGCTAGTAGCCAATAGCTTTGGTCTCGTAATTTGATCTGAGCATGCGTGGCACTTTGTCCGTCAGAATTCTCGACACACGATTGGAAAAAGTCTGATCGGATTTTGTTGTCGGAAAAGTTGAGATTGCCGACGGAAAAAGCCCGCTAGAGCCCACACACGATCGGATTTTCCGACAACATAATTCGATCTGACTTTTTCCATCGGAATACCCGACCGCGTGTACGGGGCATTAGAATAAAAAATTGCCCTCCTACTAAGTGCTGTTTTACAACATCTACCGTATGTACACTTGGATGGTGGGGCTTGAACCTGGACTCAGGGCAGGAGGTACTAGAAAGTGCGCAGGCGCCGTTCATCTTCGGAGACTTTCGAAGTCTCCTTGTCCTCCGTACTGCGCAAGAGCTGTGCCTGCGCAGTACGGGGCGGACACTATTCGATGGGGGGGACAGTTTTTGGCAGAACACCGACTCAAAGAAGCCCACCCTGGTTCACCATTGTGGAGAATAGATGAATAAGAGCCGAACTCCAATCTCCACTCTTGCAAATATTTATTTTTAAGCATCAGCAGTATAGCTGCCACCATGTTGCCTCCTTAAAAAAAAGAAACACCGCCTCCTCTACGCGTTTCACCACAAATGCCTTGATCACAAGTATAGGATCAAGCCATTTGTGGTGAAACATGTTAAGGAGGTGCTGGTTTCTTTTGGGTGGAGACACCATGATTGCAGATGTACAGTTGATGCTTAAATAGAAATATTTGAAAGATTAGAGGGCCCATAGGAAATCAATAGTCTTTGCCACAGCCATAGATAGAAGACAATAGTTGCTGACTACATCCCTTTCCGGACATATGAAAGATATCATTTACTTGCAGCATGCTTTTCCAAAGATTTGTTGATTGGATGTTAAAACAGAACTGAACCCTCCTATGCTTTTCAGCAAAAGAAGCTACCATCTTGGCCTCTGTTTGACCTTCAACTGCCATGGTGCTGCACATGTGATCATTTATGTCACCAGCCATTTGATGGTTTGACAGTTTGGTGAAGAGCACAACCAATGTGACAGTTACATTCCTTGCCCTGTTAAATCGATGGGTTTAGTTCCACTTTAGGAAGAGTCCATTGAGGGACATCATTAGTTAGGTCAACAGTTGTCAGAGCAGTTGAGTAGAAACTATGGAGGGGTTATCTCACCACTGAAGACACCTAGAGCTGTGGAAAGTTATTTCCTCACATTTAACAATCAAATTCACATATTTATGGTCAGATTGGTGCTGATTGGTTGTGTAAGGGCGCCATTCAGAGCAAAATTGGGCATGTGCTGAGAAGGAGACGTCAGAATAAAGAGGTGCATGGGCAAGAGATCTGGTGTAGTTGCCAATACTTTGTATGGCCATTCTCGTTTGCACAGGAATACGCACATGCCCATTGCACTGGCGCACGATCACGCCCTCCTGCTGCTGGAACTGGGGCCAAATACCCTATATAAGAACGGTGCCAGTGACCGGAGATTGCTGGATGATCTTCAGCTCCCAGTACTCCTTGCTCCAGAGAGGACCGGAACGAGAATGGACTGCAGGGTAATGGTAGTGTAGGGCCGGACATGACAGTGTGTCTAGTGACACACAGGGAGGAAAAAGGGGTGTGGCCAGGCAGGGCTGGCCCTGCAAGCAGCAGGGGGAGCGGCCGTATAAAAGGAGGGGGCGGGACTAAAGGCCTCAGTCGGGAAGGTGGCAGCACACGAGGAGGCAGTTTTCCCACCCACCCTCCCTAAGGTAAGGTGAGTTTTGGAGGTGTTAATGTTTTTTGTTGTCATTTCAGGAGCAGGAACAGCGTTGGAGTCATGACAGCAAGGAGATGGCAGTGTTTGTTTGTTTGTTTGGTCAGTGACGGTAGCAGTTATGGAGGTGGTAAGTGTGTGGGGGGGCTCATCATTAGATGGCCCCTCCGGTGTGTGGGGGGCTCATCATTAGATGGCCCCTCCGGTGTGTGGGGGGGCTCATCATTAGATGGCCCCTCTGGTGTGTGGGGGGCTCATCATTAGATGGCCCCTCCTGTGGGGGGCTCATCATTAGATGGCCCCTCCGGTGTAGTACATCAAATTTATTTGATGATTGCTCGTTGTGCACTGCGGGAAAAGGTGTTTGTCTCCGGGCGGTACAGGTGGAGGCCAGTTGGTTACGGTAAAATCCCGCAGTGCCCCCTGGTGGTTTCATATATATACATATACACCGAGAATTATATATATATACGTTTGTAGTACTTAGCTCCGTCACTGACCAACAAACAGGGTGTAACTGATGGTTTATGTGTTTATGTGTGTTTATCGTTATTGGTATTTATATCTGAGTTAATTGGAGTTTACATTTAATAAAAGGCCGTTGCGGCCATTTACTCCACAAGATGGTGTGGCCTCTTATTTTAAGGTTTTAAGTAAGGGGGAGTATATGGTTGTATCAGCCTGTGGGTATTATCTAGGCTACACTGGTCATGTGTATCCTGTATTCTTTACACTTCCAGTTACCGACCAGGCTTGCCTCTAGACCTTCAGTCCGGTTCTGCCAGTCTGACCTCTCTCCTGCCTCGAGTGCCATCTCTCTTGTGCCACTGCCTTGGTTCTGCCACTTTTCAAACGCTACAGAGGTCCTGCCATCAGTCCAGACAGACCAACTACCTCTGCAAGCAACCTCCAGCAGATTTACCTAAATGCCACCAGTGCTTATTTGAGCCTTGCACTCCCTGTTTTCACCTTGAGGGATGCTTGGGGCTCAGCCCCAAGGGAAGCCCACTTGTGAATTAGGCCTTCAACCAGGTACATAACAGGTTGCTATTCTCTGAAATGGGCATAGCTGATAGCATTCCTTGAGATAACCTTTGAGAGTGCCCAGGGCAGCATTGAACTTCTGTCAGGATCAACAGCTTATTGAACAGATACAACAAAACCCTAGACATGTGCGATCAGTTTCGTACGAATCGGAAATTCGTACGAATTTTTCGAAATTCGTACATTCGTATCCGAATTACGAATTTTTACGAATACGAATTCTGTACGAAATACAAAATTTCATTTACGAATTTCGGATCCAAAATATCCGAATCCAAACTACCAAATGATGAATTTCAACTAATATGAAAGAAATTATAGCGGATATAACGAACGATTCGAATGAATTCGAGATTCAGTTTAACGAATATCGACACTCTACGAATAATAACGAATTATCCGAAAATGTATTAACGTTACATAAGTAACACAAGTCTATTGTCTATTGTTCACCAATCACTCAGAGGAAGTACGAAATACGAAATTTCGTATTCGTAAACGAAATTTCGGATTTCGTACTTCCTCTGAGTGATTGGTGAACAATAGACTTGTGTTATGTAACGTTAATACGTTTTCGGATAATTCATTATTACTTGTAGAGTGTCGATATTCGTAACGATTCGTAACGATATTAACGATTTGTAACGATTCGTACGATTTTTTTTTATACGGAACGGAACGAAACAAAACAAATTTTTTGACGGCTCCCATGTCTACTAAACCCTTTCCCTGGTATATTGAACAAAGCCAAAGGAAGCAAATATGAGAGGTTTTCTTGTTGGGGTGTACATCCACTTTGTACACAATCTACTAAGCCAATTTGCAGTTGACAATTAGGTGTGGCTATCTCACGACAACGTAGATCGAGCAATCCTGTTTATTACATTTGCTGTATATTCCGAGAATGAATAAGACAGCCTTCATTAGATACAATACCACTTTCTATATAATTAAATGGATAGATAATCCTCTTGGCTTTGGCGAGGAACGGGAATTTGTATTAATCAGTCGGACTCAAGTGCTGGATCATGACATTTCCCTTCAATTGTCAGATCGGCGAGCGGGGGAGCGTCAAATTAATTGTCATCCATATGACAGACATGGACGATGATTATTTTGAACAAGTAATAAAGGTTGAGCAGATTACAAGGACATGCAGGAACTACCTGATACCTGAAATGGCACAAAAGAAGAATGTGTCGCCATCGGCTTATTACAAGACAAGAATAATACCTGATTTACAAACAATTGTGCCGGCCCTTAGAGCGAGCACGGTAAATATGGGGTACTGTTACCCTAACAATAGAAACAATTATATAAAATGTAATAAATGCATAATATAATGGTCACTTCAAGTTCACCTTATTGAAAAAAAAAAGTTTAGTTAACCCCTTGCCACCCAGCCCCCATGTCCCTTTACTGAATAGGGCCATGTTGCAACCGCCTTATGCGTAATGCATGCGGTTGCGCGGTGCTGCAGCCTTTCAAATTGGAACCCCTATTGTCTGGCCCTGGCCTCCCCTTATTAGGGTCTTTATGCCTGGGGGGAGGGGGGCGTGGAGGGATGGTGGGACTGGCTGATCATGTGATCACTGTGATTGGCTGTCACAGTGGTCACATGACGGGGAACAGGTCTCGCTGACCCAATCATTAGTCATAGTAGAGACTGATGCCACGTACACACGATCGGAATTCTCGCCAGAAAAAAACTCTGATGGTTTTTCCGACGGAATTCCGCTCAAACTGTCTTGCCTACACACGGTCACACCAAATTCCGACTGGCAAGAACGCAGTGACGTACAGCACTACGTCGAGCTGAGAAAAAATGAAGTTTAATGCTTCCGAGCATGCGTCGAATTGTTTCTGAGCATGCGTAGGAATTCTGCACGTCGGAATTGCTACAGACGATCGGAATTTCCGATAGAAACCTTTTCCGTCGGAAAAATTGAGAACATGCTCTCAAATTTTTGCTGGCGGGAATTCGGCCAGCAAAATTCCGATGGAGCCTACACACGGTCGCATTTTCCGATGAAAAGCTCTCATCGGTCTTTTGCTGGCCGAAATTCCGATCGTGTGTACTCAGCATAAGAGCTGACTTGGACAGCTTGGCCACTGTTCTGTGAGCACACAATGAGGGCACTCTCAGCACAGAAAACTATGCCACCCATGGACTTCCTGCTTCAGAATGCCAACGCTCTGTTCTTGTCTTCCACCTTTGCTCCTGCATTGTCACTGTGTCACATGGGCTTCCAATGGAGACTATGAGTGGTGGAACCAATACCCGGTGCAAGCATGGTCCACCATTGTCACAATCAGGAAGCTGGTCCTGAGCAATGACATGCAGCTGGTGCTGGAACAGGTACAGGTAGACAGCAAGTGGCTGGGGTTGGAGGAGGTTGAGCCATACTGAAAAGTAACATTGCTTAACGAATATGTCAATCCAACATTTCATATTCTTAAATTGTGCCTGCTGTACCATGTACTTGTATGAGAAAGTTTCCTGTTCTCTTTGTATTGCTTCCTTTATGTGAAATCCTTGGTGTACCTGCCAGTCCTCCTGCTTTCCTATTAAAAACTGACCACACTAAGCAGGAACGCTCACCGTAGTCATTTCTCTAGTTTTACTGGGAACTCAGCCTGCTCTCCTCCAATGATAAGACTTGTCCTGACACTCCCCCCCCCCCCCCCACCCAAGCCTGCACACTCATACCTCCCAACTGTCCCAGATTCACCAGGAATGTCCTGGTATTTCGGTGACCCATGAATCTGAGCTCTGTCTTGCAGTGGAGCCCAGTGCCAGCACTTGTTTCGGCACTTGATGCGACCTGTCAGTGTACACTACACTACAGCTGTCAGAGACTGACACGGTTAGTGTGAATCCAGCACCAGCCGGCTTGCCCACCTGCTGTACAGAATGGGAGAGGAGGTAAGCTAGATCTGCTCCACCTCTTCCCCATGTCCCTCTGTGCCCGCCCACAAACCTCAGCATGCAGCCAATCCTGTGGCTGTAAAGTGGTTGAGTGGGCAGGAATTTTGAAACAGTGCTCCTGATGTCGCTGCCTGAGCCCCTGGAGACCAGCCACCCTTGGGTAAGTGACACCCGACAGTGGCCCCTGTGAGCTTGTGACTGAACTCTCCCCTCTCTCTCTTTCTTCCTTCCATGTACCATAGTGATCCTTCCTGCCTTCCAAATGTCATAGTGATCCTTCTTGCCTTCCATGTACCATAGTGACCCCTCCTTCCTGCCTTCCATGTGACATAGTGATCCTTCCTGCTTTCCATGTACCATTGTGATCCTTCCTTCCTGCCTTCCATGTGTCATAACGATCCTTCCTGCTTTCCATGTACCATAGTGACCCCTCCTTCCTGCCTTCCATGTGACATAGTGATCCTTCCTGCCTTCCACGTACCATAGTGATCCTTCCTTCTTGCCTTCCATGTGTCATAGTGATCCTTCCTTCCTGCTTTCCATGTACCATAGTGATCCTTCCTTCCTGCTTTCCATGTGACATAGTGATCCTTCCTGCCTTCCATGTACCAAAGTGATCCTTCCTGCCTTCCATGTGCCAAAGTGATCCTTCCTTCCTTCCTTCCTGCCTTCCATGTGGCATAGTGATCCTTCCTGCCTTCCTGTCTTTCTTCCTGCCTTAATGACCCCTACTGCCTTATAGGTGCCATAGTGATCCTTCCTGCCTTTCATGTACCACAATGATCCTTCCTGCTTTCCATGTACCATAGTGATCCTTCCTTCCTGCCTTCCATGTGACATAGTGATCCTTCCTGCCTTCCATGTGTCATAGTGATCTTTCCTGCCTTCTATGTACCATAGTGATTCTTCAAACTGAGCATCAGAATGGGGAAGAAAGGGGATTTAGGTGACTTTGAACATGGCATGGTTGTTGGTGCCAGACGGCTGGTTTGAGTATTTCAGAAACTGTTGATCTACTGGGACTTTCACACACAACCATCTCTCGGGTTTACAGAGAATGGTCCGAAAAAGAGAAAATGTCCAGTGAGCGGAAGTTGTGTTGAGGAAAATGCCTTGTTGATGTCAGAGGTCAGAGGAGAATGGGCAGACTGGTTGTAGATAATAGAAAGGCAACAGTAACTCAAATAACCACTCGTTACAGCCAAGATATGCAGAATACCATCTCTGAACACACAACACCTCGAACATTGAAACAGATGGGCTACAGCAGCAGAAGACCACACCGGGTGATATTACTGTCAGCTAATAACAGGAAACTGAGGCTACAATTTGCACAGGCTCACCAAAATTGGACAATAGAAGGTGGAAAAAACGTTTCCTGGTCTGATGAGTCTCGATTTCAGCGACATTCAGATGGTAGGATCAGAATTTGGTGTAAACAACATGAAAGCATGGATCCATCCTGCCTGGTATCAACAGTTTTGGCTGGTGGTGGTGGTGGTGTAATATAGTTACATAGTTAGTCAGGTCGAAAAATCCAATCCAACCACAAAAAAAAAAAACAACAATATCATACAATCCCATATACCCAACTCCACACCCACAGTTGATCCAGAGGAAGGCGAAAATAACCCTGGTAATGGTGTGGGGGGGGGGGGATATTTTCTTGGCACACTTTGGGCCCCTTAGTACCGACTGAGCATTGTTTACATGCGATGGCCTACCTGAGTATTGTTGCTGACCATGTCCATCCTTTTATGACTACAGTGTCCCCATCTTCTGATAGCTCCTTCCAGCAGGATAATGCACCATGTCACAAAGCTCCAATCATCTCACCACTGGACAATGAGGTCACTGTACTCCAATGGCCTCCACACTCACCAGATCTCAATCCAATAGAGCTCCACACTCACCAGATCTCAATCCAATAGAGCTCCACACTCACCAGATCTCAATCCAATAGAGCTCCACACTCACCAGATCTCAATCCAATAGAGAACCTTTGAGATGTGGTGGAATGGGAGAATCTCATCATGGATGTGCAGCTGACAAATCTGCAGCAACTACGTGATGCTATCATGTCACTATGGACCAAAATCTCTGAGGAACGTTTCCGACACCTTGTTGAATCTATGCCACGAAGAGTGAAGGCAGTTCTGAAGACAAAAGGGAGTCCAACCCGGTACTAGCAAGATGTACCTAATAAAGTGTCCGGTGAGTGTATTTTTATCCCCCTTTCTACCTACTAACCATTACAAACTTTTGTTAAATAATTACATTTTACGTGCTGTGTGATCCAGCACCAATGAAAATGCGATTATTTCTAACAAAAGTTCTCAACCGCACGCCGCCGAACAGAAATCACACATGGAAATAAAAAAAAAATATCTTATAAGATGAATTGCTGAGACGTATGAAAGTTTGTGGACGGTGGAGAGCCCGGGAGTGACTGCAAACAGATGTTCCGATCATGAAAATAGGTCTCTCCACAATCAGCACAATATGACGGAACTTGGGAATAACTGATTTTTTTTTATTTTATTTTCCGCATTATGGCGTTTTTCTTTTTATTGTCTCCCAGCACAAATGAGATGTCACCGCTGAAATCACAACTGGCCCTTTTCAGCAAATCCTCCAAATTCGCCCGAGCGGAAGGCAGACGGCGTCCGCCATAAATCACCGCTAAAATAAATTCTATTGTTGCAAACAAATGAAGAGAGCTATACCTAACAAACCTCCCTTGGATTCCTTTACATTGATTCTATGTTTTAGGTTAGATATGCATGCAAAAGTTTTTTCGTTTTTTGTTTTTTTTTCACTTAAAGGAAAACACCGGCTAAGTTTTTCTTCATTTCAGATGGAGTGAAGAATTGGTGTCTATGTCCCCATTGGGGAGATTCATCCTCCCCCACCCCTATTTATTTTTGGTGACCAAAGTGAGGGCAAATCCAAAGCTACACAGTTGACCCTGAAACCGGAAGTGGAGGTACAGTGCCTTGAAAAATTATTCGCACCCCTTGAAATTAAGCTACCAAGCTACCCACAAGGTCTGGGAGAGGCTGGAAGCTGGTGGCGGGCCAAGCTAGGCACAGGGTTTGAGATAAGTTGGAAGACGGTGGCGGGCCAAGCTAGCTACAAGAGTTAAGAGAAGGTGGAAGAAGGTGGTGGGCCAAGCTAGCCACAAGGGTTGAGAGAAGGTGGAAGACGGTGGCAGGCCAAGCTAGCTACAAGGGTTAGGAGAAGGTGGAATACGGCGGCAGGCCAAGCTAGCTACAAGGGTTAAGAGAAGGTGGAAGACGGTGGCAGGCCAAGCTAGCTACAAGGGTTAAGAGAAGGTGGAAGATGGTGGCAGGCCAAGCTAGCCACAAGGGTTGAGAGAAGCTGGAAGCCAGGGGCGGACCAAGCTAGCCACAAGGGTTAAGAGAAGGTGGAATATGGTGGCGGGCCAAGCTAGCTCCAAGGTTTAAGAGAAGGTGGAAGATGGTGGCAGGCCAAGCTAGCCACAAGGGTTGAGAGAAGCTGGAAGCCAGTGGCGGACCAAGCTAGCCACAAGGGCTAAGAGAAGGTGGAAGACGGTGGCGGGCCAAGCTAGCTACAAGGTTTAAGAGAAGCTGGAAGATGGTGGCAGGCCAAGCTAGCCACAAGGGTTAAGAGAAGGTGAAAGACGGTGGCGAGCCAAACTAGCCACAAGGTCTGTGAGAGGCTGGAAGCTGGTGGCGGGCCAAGCTAGCCACAGGGTTTGAGAGAACGGGGAAGACATTGGTGGGCCAAGCTAGCTACAAGGGTTAAGAGAAGGTGAAAGAAGGTGGTGGGCCAAGCTAGCCACAAGGGTTGAGAGAAGGTGGAAGACGGTGGCAGGCCAAGCTAGCCACAAGGGTTGAGAGAAGCTGTAAGCCGGTGGCGGGCCAAGCTAGCTACAAGGGTTAAGAGAAGGTGGAAGATGGTGGCAGGCCAAGCTAGCCACAAGGGTTGAGAGAAGCTGGAAGCCAGTGGCGGACCAAGCTAGCCACAAGGGTTAAGAGAAGGTGGAAGACGGTGGCAGGCCAAGCTAGCTCCAAGGTTTAAGAGAAGGTGGAAGATGGTGGCAGGCCAAGCTAGCCACAAGGGTTGAGAGAAGCTGGAAGCCAGTGGCGGACCAAGCTAGCCCCAAGGGCTAAGAGAAGGTGGAAGACGGTGGCGGGCCAAGCTAGCTACAAGGGTTAAGAGAAGGTGGAAGACGGTGGCGGGCCAAGCTAGCTCCAAGGTTTAAGAGAAGGTGGAAGATGGTGGCAGGCCAAGCTAGCCACAAGGGTTGAGAGAAGCTGGAAGCCAGTGGCGGACCAAGCTAGCCCCAAGGGCTAAGAGAAGGTGGAAGACGGTGGCGGGCCAAGCTAGCTACAAGGTTTAAGAGAAGCTGGAAGATGATGGCAGGCCAAGCTAGCCACAAGGGTTAAGAGAAGGTGAAAGACGGTGGCGAGCCAAACTAGCCACGAGGGCTGGGAGAAGCTGGAAGCCGATGGTGTGCTAAGTGGCCCAATGTAATTATGCAAGATATATCATCCCTGGAATTCAGCTTAAAATTCAACCTGCATTTTTTTAGAAGGTGTTTTGTTCTAAAGTGACTGGTCCTTTAACTCCGGCCAGCATTATGGAAGGTCTCGTGATTTGCGCATAACCTTGATCGATTTACCGGAGGAGATGTATGGAGGCTGTTTTGGGAATCCGCTACAAGTTGAATCGAGTTGCCAGCACATTAATTCACAACTATCAGGAAGGAAACTTGTCAATGGCGAGGAAGATCTGTGATTTATATCTGTCTGGAGAAAGGCTTAATCTGTTTTAATGATGGCTAACTTAGCCGCTACTAAGCTTTGATTTTAGCCCCGATCGCTACAGTCTTATGGAGCAAGTCTTAAATCTTCAGGAACATAAGGCAATGATTTTTTAACAGATTATCTGATCCGAGACGTTTGCCTTAATGGCACCTATTCTCTGTCTCTTGTTTGCTTCTATCATTACTAAAATCCAATAGATGAGGCCCCCTCACCTGCCAATATGACGAATGGATCGTGTAGAGTAGAGAAGAGTCACTTTACAAAATACTTAAAGCACAACTCCAGCGAGACATAAGATAAAACTGAATAGCTCATTAAAAGGTAAAGTGGCCAAATCAGATTTTACTGCAATATCTGCAAATGTGAGACTTTTATTGCAGTACTTTTTTGCTGCCGCTAGATATCCTTAGTTTGATGGCCAGCATCATTCTACCCACTTTCTTTGAGCCCTGGTTGCCCCCAGCATTTGACTGGACAGTGAAAGGAGAAGCAGCACAGTGATGAGGTCATCTCTCTGTCACTTTTCTCTCTCCTCCTGGTGGGGTCACCCGAAGAAAGTCCAAGCGCTTGATCCAGGGGAGGGAGTAGTCCAGAAGCCAGTCAGGAAAGCTTTGGGGCTTAGCAGCCCCCTGAAGCACTCAGTCCCCCTTCCTCCAGGGGAAAAAACAGATCTCTCTGGGCTCCTGGCTTTTTCCCTGCCTCCCACCCACCATCTGGGCACATCTTCTCAGGGATTGGCTGGGGCAAGGTAAGGTTGCATTTTTCACCTCGAGTTCTGGAATGTTCTCAATAGACTCAGTGGGAAACAATCAAATGCCCAGACTACGGAGCCAGAGCAGACCAGGGTAGCAGATTGCAGCTCCTCTGGTTACAGAGCGAGCTACACTAGATTTACTTAGCATCCCTAGACTAGGAGGGACATTTTCACTTAGGGGTGTACTCACTTTTGTTGCCATCGGTTTAGACATTAATGGCTGTGTGTTGAGTTATTTTGAGGGGACAGCAAATTTACACTGTTATACAAGCTGTACACTCACTACTTTATATTGTAGCAAAGTGTCATCTCTTCAGTGTTGTCACATGAAAAGATAGAAGAAATTTATTTTATATATTATATATTATTATATATTATTTATTATATATTTACAAAAATGTGAGGGGGGTACTCACTTTTGTGTGATACTGCATGTCATGGTAAGGGGTGCTGGGGAATGCTGGAAGGTCTATTGTTAATGGCTTCTGGGAATCTATTTTCGCATGGGGGGAATTATTTTTGCTGGGGTGGTCTATTGTTGCTGGTGGGGGATCTATTGTTGCTGGGGAGGTCTATTGTTGCTGGTGGGGGATCTATTGTTGCTGGGGAGGTCTATTGTTGCTGGGGAGGTCTATTGTTGCAGGAAAGGTCTTTTGTTGCTGGTGGATGATTTATTGTCACTGGGGGAGGGGGGGTCTATTGGTGCTGGAGTGATACTGCTGGGAGAGGCATCTATTGATGCTAGCTAACGGAGGCCTATTAATGCTTGTGCTGCTGGGAGATTTAATGTTACTGGGGGGGTCTATTGTTGCAGTGGCAGATCTATTGTTGCTGGAGGATGTGGTATTTTGTTGCAGGGAACTATTGCTGATGATTTGGCCTATTGCTGATGGGTAGGTCTATTAATGATGGGGGGGTCTATTGTTTATGGAGGGATCTATTGTTGATCTTGGGGGGTCTTTTGTTGATGGGGGTCTATTGTTGATTGGGGAAGTCTATTGTGGCAGGGGATCTCTTTTACTGCATTTCTTGCTATCATTAACACATTCCATGCCAAATTACATAGCACCACAAAATAATACTTGGTTCTGTATTCTCTAAAAGGGGCGTTACTGGGAGGTGGGAAGGGGGCAGAGACAAGGGGTGACTTGGAAGGAGGGAGTACCTGCTCCTATTTTCCGAGAAAAAAAGCCCTGGCTACACTCATTTATATCTCCCACATAACCACTCTTCTCTGTAAGCTTTCAATAAAAAGCTGTTAAAGACCGGCACAACTCTGGCAAGAAAACAACCGAACATGTGCTATCTGTCCAAGGTTGTGCTCTCTGATTGGTTACCTCTGCTCAAATATCGTCATTTGGCATACATGTGACCTACCTCTGTTGGAGTGTTCTGGTGCTGTAGAGAACTCATAGAAAGGTATTGGACATTTTCTTGCAATTATTCTAATGCCCTCCACACACGGTCGGAAATTCCGACCACAAAATCCGTCGGGTTTTTTACGACGGATTTTGTCCGACACTGGTGTTGCATACACACGGTCGGAAAAAGATGTCGGAAAATCTGATCATTCTGAACGTGGTGACGTTCGTTGTGTACGACGGAACTACGTAGAGGCTTTTAGCCAATAGCTTTGGTCTCGTAATTTGATCTGAGCATGCGTGGCACTTTGTTCGTCGGAATTCTCTACACATGATCAGAAAAAGTGCGATCGGATTTTGTTGTCGGAAAATTTGAAAGTCAGATGGAGCCCACACACAGGCGGATTTTCCGACAACATGGTCCAATCAGACATTTTCCGTCAGAATTTCCGGCGTGTGTACGGGGCATTAGAAGACATTTGGGGTAGGGTGGAGGGTTGTAAAATAGGCAACAGGGTTTTAGGTTTGATATAGGATGGGCACACAAGGTCGATTTTTGAACGATTGTGGTAATAACACTCTACATCCTACACTCCATTGTTCCTTATTTATAGTGATCGATCCCTAATCACTAGCAATGGATTGTACGACGACACAAATGGCACTAAACCAACAGCCAGAGCTACAATGGAATGGTTTAGATCAAAGCATATTCATGTGTAAGAATGGCCCAGTCAAAGTCCAGACCTAAATCCAATTGAGAATCTGTGGCAAGACTTGAAAATTGCTGCTCACAGACGCTCTCCATCCAATCTGACAGAGCTTGAGATATTTTGCAAAGAAGAATGGGCAAAAATTTCCCTCTCTAGATGTGCAAAGCTGGTAGAGACATCCCCAAAAAGACTTGCAGCTGTAATTGCAGAGAAAGGCGGTTCTACAAAGTATTGACTCCGGGGGGCGCCATACAAATGCCCCCTCCCCCACACTTTTAACGTATTTATTTGTAAAAAAAAAATTGAAAACCATTTATCATTTTCCTTCCACTTCACAATTATGTGCCGCTTTGTGTTGGTCTATCACATAAAATCACAATAAAATACATTTATGTTTTTAGTAGTAACATGACAAAATGTGGAAAATTTCAAGGGGTGTGAATTACTTTTTCAAGGCACTGTAAGCGCGATCCAACAGGAATCTCTTTTGATTATTTAGAGAATGTTAAGGATATTATTAAATACAATTTTTTTCACCCTCACGTGGTGTTATTGGCCTACAATGGAATGTTTTCCTCATTAGATGCTCCCTGTTGCAGTCATTCCTGGCCGGGATTTAGCATTCATGTAGACCAGTGGTCTCCAAACTGTGGACTTTTGTCTTTTTTCAACCAGAATAACTGTGTAACTACAAGTATGTGTAACTAAATGGCCCTGGGGCTGAATGGAAGGAATAGTGCTCCATCCTTGGTATAAGTGGGAAGGATAGTGCCCCATTATTGGTGTCAGTGGGAGAAATAGTGCCCCAAAGGCCAGATAAAGGTAAACAAAGGTCCCTTTGTTTACCTTTATCTGGCCTTTGGGGCACTATTTCTCCCACTGACACCAATGACGGGGCACTATCCTTCCCACTTACACCAACAATGGGACCCTCTGCCCTCCACTGACACCAACTACATGGTGCCATTTTTCCCACTGACACCAATGATGGGCACTATCTTTCCCACTGACACCAACACCAACAATGGGACCCTCTGCCCTCCACTGACACCAACTATATGGTACCATTTTTCCCACTGACACCAATGGTGGGGCAATATTACTCCCAATGACACCAATGATAGGGCACTATTCCTCCCGCTGATACCAATGATGGGCACTATCCTTCCCACTTATACCAATAATGGAGCACTATTCCTTCCACTTACTCCAACAATGGGACCCTCTGCCCTCCACTGACACCAACTATATGGTACCATTTTTCCCTCTGACACCAATGATGTGCACTATCCTTCCCAATTATACCAATAATGGAGCACTATTCCTTCCACTTACACCAACAATGGGACGCTCTGCCCTCCACTGACACCAACTATATGGTACCATGTTTCCCACTGACACCAATGATGGGGCAATATCACTCCCAATGACACCAATGATAGGGCACTATTCCTCCCGCTGATACCAATGATGGGCACAATCTTTCCCACTTATACCAATAATGGAGCACTATTCCTTCCACTTACACCCACAATGGGACCCTCTGCCCTCCACTGACACCAACTATATGGTACCATTTTTCCCACTGACACCAATGATGGGGCAATATTACTCCCAATGACACCAATGATAGGGCACTATTCCTTCCGCTGATACCAATGATGAGACATTGTTTACTCCCACTGACACCAGGATATTTTCTACCCCCACGGGCTATAGTCTGGCACCCCTAAAGTCTGAAGGACAGTAAACTGGCCCTTTTATTTAGAAGCTTTGGAGATCCCCAATTTAAACACAGCAAGGACAACAGAGGATACTGTGAGACACCAGTAGGATGTTAAAGGTATTGGTCAAGTTGTGGGCCATGAAAGTACAGTATGTGGTCTTCACCAGAACCCCTGGTGGCAGGGCTGAATTTATGGACATCAAGCACTGCAAATGTACAGACCTTGGGTTGGCCTCACTTGTGGCAACTAACTGTACAGACAGGCAAAGTAGGACTACAAATGGTTAAGCAGATTAGTAGTTAGGGACAGGCCAGGTATTGAAAATTAGATGAATGAATTACCAGGAGGAGGAAGAGGTGGAGGCCTGTTACTTAAAATCCTTTATATAAAGCCACTTTAAATAGACTTCCAGCACTTTATTTGAATCAACTCTACATCTCTCACTTACATTTTCTGAGCCCCATCCAAGATTTTTATTTTAGGACAGGTGTGGTCTGAAGTTAGTTATTGAGGCAGAAAATAACTAGGTAAAGAAGCACTGTTGTGAAAATCATTACTGAAAACCACTTGGTTTGGTTGACCTTGACAGTTTTTGGAGATCACAGTTTGAGCATCTGAGTTTTCTCAACTGTGATTAGAAACATACTGACTTACCTTATATGAGTTAGAACAATAAAGCTGAGAAACTGGGTGATTTCTTTAATTTTATTTTTTTTTAAATGGGCCCTGTCTTCTTGCCCCATGACCACCATTATCTGCAACCTTCTGAAGTATGATTGGCCACTAGACATGTGCACTGCCCAAAAAATTGTTCATTTTCGTTTTGTTTCATTGGTTTTAAATTTTTTTCGTTTTTCGGGTCATTCGTTATGATCGCAATTAGTAAATTCGTTCATTCGTAAATTCGTACATTCGTAAATTCGTACATTCACACATTCGTACATTCGTACATTCATAAATGCGTAAATTCGTAAATTTGTTAATTCGTTAATTCGTAAATTCGAAAATTCATATATTCGTAAATTCGTACATTCGTAAATTAGAAAATTCGGAAATTTGGAAATTCGAAAATCCGAAAACTCAAAAATTAGAAAATCTGAAATAGTAACTAACTTACAAATTATAGGTATTGTAATTTCCTTTCAAATTTGGCTGTTAGTGAACATGAATTTATCTGAAATTACGAATTATCCGAAATAACGAATGCCGCATCTAAACAAAATGAAACGTAACAAATTAATAATAAATAATAATAATAAAAAGTTTTTATTATTATTATTTATTATTATTAATTCATTACGTTCCATTTTTTTGGATACGACATTCGTTATTTCGGATAATTTGTAACTTAAGATAAATTTGTATTTGTTACGTTCACTAACAGCCCAATTTAAAAAGGAAATTACAATACCTATAATTTAATAGTTAGTAATAGTTAAGTTATTATTAGTTAATTATAAATTCAGATTTCCGAATTTATGAATGTACGAATTTGGGAATGTACGAATTTAAGAATGTGCAAATGTACGAATTTACGAATGTGCAAATGTATACATTTACGAATGTACGAATTTACAAATTTTCGAATATTCGGAAAAATTTGTTAAACAGATTTTCGTTAATTCGGATATTTTAGAATTAACGAATTTGTTGAAATTAAACGAATTGCACATATCTATTGGCCACCAAAAGCATCTGTAATTTAAGAATACTGAGCTTTAAGGGGGATATTTCAAGACACTTATGCCTCACTTAGGACTCATGGGCCCTGCAATTCCACCTCTCATCTTGTTGGTAATATGCTAAGAGTATCTAATGCCTACCCCTACCATTGGTGGTCAGGCACTAAAGCTGCCTCATTGTTCTTCACCTATAGCAACCCCCTTTCCCATAAGACAAGCAGACCTACCGGTACTCTATTGCCCCAGTTGCATGCTATAGTGCCTGCCCACCACACCGGGGCAGGCACAAGCTAAGTACAGCAAACAGGTACTTGCGGTTGGGAGACAGACAGAGGGGTCTAAAGACAATCCGGGTTCCGGGCAGTCAACGTTCAAAGAGTAGTCGGGGTCAAATCCATGGTCAAAGGGCAGGCAGAGTTCAGAGAGTAGTCCAAAGTCCAATCCGAGGTTGATAACAAGAACAGCCAAACTAGCTGGTAGGGCGGGGATCGGGACGAAGGTAAAGGTCAAGGCACGGGAACAAGGCAGGTAAACAGGGAACCTGAAGCACATGTTGCAAACACTATCACAAGCGTGGCACTAAGGGCTTGACGGGCTTAAAACAGGTTTGGACTCCACCCAGAGGCTGTGTCTACACCAGGGGTCTCCAAACTTTTCCGAACAAAGAGCTGGTTTATGGTTCACCAGACATTAGGAGGGCCAGACTGTGACCAGTTGGAGTAGAAAATGCCTCAGTGTCAGCTGGAGTAGGCAATGTCTCAGACTTGGTGGTCAGTGGGAGTAAAAAAAAAATTACATAGCGCCTGTAATCAGTAGGAGGAGGAATAGTGGAATGTCCCGATGGCATAGGTCAGCCCAACTTGTATACTAGCCCCCTAAGCATATTATTGGGTTTAAGTCTGGTTCACAGATGTAGATACTTCAATACATGAAGGGGGTTTGACTGCACTCCAAGAGATGGAAAATCCAGTGACATTGTTGAAGATTACGAGTGCAAACCATCAAATAACATTCAAACATTGCTCCAGGTCGGCCCACCTTGTAAACTAGCCCACAACCATACCATTGGGTGCAGGTCCAGTTCGCAGACGTAGATACTTTAATACATGAAGGGAGGTTGACCATCAAAAAACATACAAACACTACTCCAGGTTGGCCTACAATTGGTCTTCAATTAATTCCACTGGATTTTCCATCGTTTGGAGTGCAGTCAACCTCCCTTCATGTATTGAAGTATTTACATCTGTGAACCGGACCTGCACCTAATGGCATGGTTAGGGGGCTAGTCTACAAGGTAGGCCAACCTGGAGTAGTGTTTGTATGTTTTTTGATGTTCAACCTCCCTTCATGTATTGAAGTATCTACGTCTGCGAACTGGACCTGCACCCAATGGTATGGTTGTGGGCTAGTTTACAAGGCGGGCCGACCTGGAGTAGTGTTTGTATGTTTTTTGATGGTTTGCACTCTTATTCTTCAATAAATTTCACTGGATTTCCCATCGTTTGTAATACGGTCGACCACCCTTCATGTATTGAAGTATCTACATCTGCGAACCGGACCTGCACCCAATGGTATGGTTATAGGCTAGTTTACAAGGTGAGCCGACCTGGAGTAGTGTTTGTATGTTTTTTAATGGTCAACCTCCCTTCATGTATTGAAGTATCTACATCTGCGAACCGGACCTGCACCCAATGGTATCGTTGTGGGCTAGTTTACAAGGTGAGCCGACCTGGCGCAGTGTTTGTATGTTATTTGTTGGTTTGCACTCTTATTCTTCAATTAATCCCACTGGATTTTCCATCGTTTGGAGTGCGGTCAACCACCCTTCATGTATTGAAGTATCTACATCTGCGAACTGGACCTGCACCTAATGGTATGGTTAGGGGGCTAGTTTACAAGGTAGGCCAACTTGGAGTAGTGTCTGTATGTTTTTTGATGTTCAACCTCCCTTCATGTATTGAAGTATCTACGTCTGCGAACTGGACCTGCACCTAATGGTATGGTTGTGGGGTAGTTTACAAGGTGGCCCGACCTGGAGCAATGTTAGTATGTTATTTGATAGTTTGCACTCTTATTCTTCAATTAATTCCACTGGATTTTCCATCGTTTGGAGTGCGGTCAATGACCCTTCATGTATTGAAGTATCTACATCTGCGAACCAGACCTGCCCCTAATGGCATGGTTAGGGGGCTAGTTTACAAGGTAGGCCAACCTGGAGTAGTGTTTGTATGTTATTTGTTGGTTTGCACTCTTTTTCTTCAATTCATTTCACTGGATTTTCCATTGTTTGGAGTGCAGTCAACCACCCTTCATGTATTGAAGTATCTACATCTGCGAACCGGACCTGCACCCAATGGCATGGTTAGGGGGCTAGTTTACAAGGTAGGTCAACTTGGAGTAGTGTTTGTATGTTTTTTGATGTTCAACCTCCCTTCATGTATTGAAATATCTACATCTGCGAACCGGACCGGCACCCAATGGTATGGTTGTGGGCTAGTTTACAAGGTGAGCCGACCTGGCGCAGTGTTTGTATGTTATTTGTTGGTTTGCACTCTTATTCTTCAATTAATTCCATTGGATTTTCCATTGTTTGGAGTGCGGTCAACCACCCTTCATGTATTGAAGTATTTACATCTGCGAACCGGACCTGCACCTAATGGCACGGTTAGGGGGCTAGTTTACAAGGTAGGCCAACCTGGAGTAGTGTTTGTATTTTTTTTGATGTTCAACCTCCCTTCATGTATTGAAGTATTTATGTCTGCGAACCGGACCTGCACCTAATGGTATGGTTAGGGGGCTAGTTTACAAGGCGGGCCGACCTGGAGTAGTGTTT
The DNA here is from genome assembly GCA_028564925.1 of Lithobates sylvaticus. Classification (NCBI taxonomy): domain Eukaryota; kingdom Metazoa; phylum Chordata; class Amphibia; order Anura; family Ranidae; genus Lithobates; species Lithobates sylvaticus. The sequence goes on along the minus strand of CM053034.1, from coordinate 5,992,829 downwards.
GTATGTTTTTTGATGGTTTGCACTCTTATTCTTCAATAAATTTCACTGGATTTCCCATCGTTTGGAGTGCGGTCAACCACCCTTCATGTATTGAAGTATCTACATCTGCGAACTGGACCTGCACCCAATGGTATGGTTATAGGCTAGTTTACAAGGTGGGCCGACCTGGAGTAGTGTTTTTATGTTTTTTGATGTTCAACCTCCCTTCATGTATTGAAGTATCTACATCTGCGAACCGGACCTGCACCCAATGGTATGGTTGTGGGCTAGTTTACAAGGCGGGCCGACCTGGAGTAGTGTTTGTATGTTTTTTGATGGTTTGCACTCTTATTCTTCAATACATTTCACTGGATTTCCCATTGTTTGGAGTGCGGTCGACCACCCTTCATGTATTGAAGTATCTACATCTGCGAACCGGACCTACACTCAATGGTATGGTTAGGGGGCTAGTCTACAAGGTGGGCCGACCTGGAGTAGTGTTTGTATTTTATTTGATGGTTTACACTCTTATGCTCCTTACACACGGTTGGAAATTCCGACCACAAAATCCGTCAGATTTTTTCCCACAGATTTTGTCCGACACTGGTGTTGCATACACACGGTCGGACAAAGTTGTCGGAAAATCCGATCATTCTGAACGCGGTGACGTTCCCTGCGTACGACGGAACTACGTAGAGGCTAGTAGCCAATAGGTTTGGTCTCCTAATTTGATCTGAGCATGCGTGGCACTTTGTCCGTCGGAATTCTCTCCACGCGATCGGAAAAAGTCCGATCGGATTTTGTTGTCGGTAAATTTGAGAGCAGGATCTTAAATTTTTTCCGTCGCAAAAATTCAGACGGAAAAAGTTCGTTGGAGCCCACACACGGTCTGATTTTCCGACAACATGGTCCGATCGGACATTCTCTTTCGGAATTTCCGACCATGTGTACGGGGCATAATTCTTCAATTAATTTCACTGGACTTTCCATCGTTTGGAGTGCGGTCAACCACCCTTCATGTATTGAAGTATCTACATCTGCGAACCGAACCTGCACCCAATGGTATGGTTGTGGGCTAGTTTACACCCTTCATGTATTGAAGTATCTACATCTGCGAACCGGACCTACACCCAATAGTATGGTTGTGGGCTAGTTTACACCCTTCATGTATTGAAGTATCTACATCTGCGAACCGGACCTGCACCCAATGGAGTGGGGGTGACACCCTTCATGTATTGAAGTATCTACATCTGCGAACCGGACCTACACCCTTTTCCCGCTCTTTCTCAACCTCAAGAAAAAAAAAAAAAGTTTTCGCTTTAGATATACTTTTAAATTTGTAGCCTAATATAAGTATAAAATAAAATAAAAATAATGCATAAATTTAAGGTCGATTCCAAGCAATAGACAATGATAAAGAATTTAGAAGATGTTTAATTACCGATACTCCGTTGGTTTCATCATTGCCTAATTTAGGATAAAGTATTTGAGTCATTCGTCAACCAGAACAGAGCATCTCATTTGTAAATTTTATTTTAGGTTGGAGAAAATAAATCCAGCTTGTCCTAGCGTTTTCCTTTTTTTTTTGTTCTTTTTCTTTTTTTATTCTTTTTTTTTTTTATTCTTTTTTTTTTTTATTCTTTTAATTTTTTTATTCTTTTTTTTTTTTTTTTATTCTTTTTTTTTTTTTTATCCTGGATTACGATTTAAACAACAAAAGAGTTAAAAGTTGTTTGTCGCATCCATTGAAACACCGAGAATCCTTTAAAAACAAGCCCACGTCAGCACACTGGAACCAAGGCTAATGGGAACGCGAAGGTTATATTCCTCTTAATTTACGCTCACACGTGTAATCAACGGCATCGCTAATGTTTATGAACAAAGTTTTGAAATTAATTTCCTGAATGCATTTGCAAAAACATTTTTATCTGAGTTCCATTGCATCCAGACAAATACTGTTTTTATTGCACTATCATTTTGCTCGGCCTCACTGCCAGAAAACCCCCCACCGCAAAAAAAAAAAGAAGAAGCAGATGCATGATACCTGGACTTCCTCTGATGAATAGTTTTAATTAAAAAATGCTGTACTATAAGTATTTTAATGTTATAGACATTCCAAAGCTAGGCAACCATAAATTATGGTCGGTGTTTACACGGGGTGTATAACAAAAGGCAAGGCACTGACAGCGAAAATTGTAAGCAAGAACATTCACTACACATGCCTTAATTGTCACAATTATATATAAAAATAGTATTTGTCGCCAAGCCACCGTCCAAAATATTAAAAGAGCCGTGTGCAATAATAACACGCAAAAATATCAATACTAATTAAGCTCTTGACAAAAGTAGCGATTTTTTTCCTCCATGTAATTTTTAATTGGGAGGAAAAAAATAAATAAAAAAAGATACAGCTTAAGGATTTTAATCACATTATTGTGAGCCATATGAGCAATGTAAGTAATGGACAAATGGACAACCAACATATAAAAAAAAAAAAAAAAAAAAAAAAAAAGAAGAATTGAAATTTGTCAAAATTAAAAATATTTTTGGACATTATTATTATTATTATAAACGATTTATATAGCATGTTGTTAAGCAAGTAGCACAAGACTAAAATGACATTATCAGGCTAGTGTCATGGCATTAAAAGAGGTAATGTAATTCAACAAATACAAATTATACAAAAAAAAAATCGATGAAATAATAATGAAATAATTTTTAATATAATATATATGATATATATATAATATAAATAATTACATATATATATATATATATATATATATATATATATATATATATATATATATATATATATATATATATATATATATATATATATATATATATATATATATATATATATATATATATATATATATATTTTTTTTTTTATTTTTTTTTTTATTTTAATAAATTCACCTTTGTACCCTATTTTTTGGACATGTTGTTAAGAAAGTAGCACAAGACTTAAATGACATCATCAGGCTAGTGTCATGGCATTATTTGTAATTATACAAATACAAATTCTACAAAAATAATAATAATAATAATAAAATAATAATAATGAAATCATTTTTAATAATTCATATTTTTTTTGAAACATTTAAACTCATCTCTTCAGGGAAGCCTATCACCTTGGTACCATGTTTTTGGACATGTTGTAAAGCAAGTAGCACAAGACTAAAATGACATCACCAGGCTGGTGTCATGGCATTAAAAGAGGTAATGTAATTATAAAAAATTTACAAAAAAAAACATTGATTAAATAATAACAAAATAATTTTTTAATAATATATATATATTTTTTTTATAAATTCACCTTTGTACCTTATTTTTTGGACATGTTGTTATGCAAGTAGCACAAGACTAAAATTACATCACCAGGTTAGTGTCATGGTCTTAAAGAGGTAATGTAATTATACAAATTCTAAAAAACAAAAAAATAAAAAAAACATTGATTAAATAATAATTAAATAATTTGTAATATTTTTTTTTTTTTTTAATAAAGTCACCTTTGTACCATATTTTTTTGGACATGTTGTTAAGTAAGTAGCACAAGACTAAAATTACATCATCAGGGTAGTATCATGGTGTTATTTGTAATTATACAAATATAAATTCTACAATTTTTTTAAAAAGAATAATAGTTGAATAATATTAATGAAATTATTTTTAATAATTAATATTTTTTGATCAATTTAAACTCATCTCTTCAGGGAAGCCTATCACCTTGGTACCATGTTTTTGGACATGTTGTAAAGCAAGTAGTACAAGACTAAAATGACATCATCAGGCTGGTGTCATGGCGTTAAAAGAGGTAATGTAATTATACAAATACAAATTCTCCAAAAGAAAAAATGGATTAAATTATAATGAAATCATTTTTAAAAATATTTTTTTTTATTTTTATAAATTCACCTTTGTACCATATTTTTTGTACATGTTGTTAAGCAAGTAGCACAAGACTAAAATGACATCATCAGGCTTGTGTCATGGTGTTAAAGAGGTAATGTAATTATACAAATACAAATTCTACAAAAAAAATAAAACATTGATTAAATAATAATTAAATCATTTTTTATAATTATTTTTTTTTTATAAATTCACCTTTGTACCATATTTTTTGGACAGGTTGTTAAGCAAGTAGCACAAAACTAAAATGACATCATCAGGCTAGTGTCATGGTGTTAAAAAGGTAATGTAATTATACAAATAAAAATTCTAAAAAAAAAATAAAAAAAAATATTATAATAATAATTAAATGCTTTTAATAAAATAATTTTTAATAATAAATATTTTTTTGATACATTTAAACTCACCTCTTCAGGGAGGCCTATCATACCAATACAATGTCTACAAAAAATAGTAATAATAATGAATTATTAATAATAATAATAATAATAATAATAAAATATGTTTTAATAATTAAATATATATATATATTATATATATATATATATATATATATATATATATATATATATATATATTATATATATATATTTTTTTTTTTTTTTATACATTTAAACTTATCTCTTCAGGCAAGCCTATCACCATGGTACCATGTTTTGGACATGTTGTAAAGCAAGAAGCACAAGACTAAAATTACCTCATTAGGCTGGTGTCATGGCCTTAAAGAGGTAATGTAATTATACACATACAAATTCTACAAAAAAAAAAAAAAAAAACATTGATTAAATAATAATTAAATCATTTTTAATATTTGTTTTCTTGATAAATTAAACTTTTGTATCATATTTTTTGGACATGTTGTTAAGCAAGTAGCACAAGACTAAAATGACATCATCAGGCTAGTGTCATGGCTTTATTTGTAATTGCACAAAAAAAAATATATATAAATAATAATAGTAATTAAATAATATTAATGAAATCATTTTTAATAATTAATATTTTTTGGATAAATTTAAACTTATCTTTTCAGGGAAGCCTATCACCTTTGTAACATATTTTTGGACATGTTGTTAAGCAAGCAGCACAAGACTATGACATCATCAGGCTAGTGTCATGGTGTTAAAGAGGTAATGTAATTATACCAATACAAAGTCTACAAAAGTCGACATTAATTGTTATTAATAATAATTTATTCATAATAATAATTCATATTTTTTTTAAATAAATTTAAAACTAACTGTCATGGCGTTAAAGAGTTAATGTAATTATACAAATTCTTACAAAAAAAAGAAAAAAAAATATAAAAATAAAATAATTTTTAATAATTAACATTTTTTGATAAATTTAAACTCATCCCTTCAGGGAAGCCCATCACCTTGGTTCCATGTTTTTGGACATGTTGTAAAGCAAGTAGCACAAGACTAAAATGACCTCATTAGGCTAGTGTCATGGCCTTAAAGAGGCAATGTAATTATTCAAATACAAATTCTACAAAAAAAAATAATAATAATATATAAATAAATAAATAAAATAATAATAATTATTTAATAATTTTTAATATATATTTTTTTTTATAAATTCAAACTCATTTCTTCAGGGAAGCCTATCACATTTGTACCATATTATTATTATTTTTTAATATAGCACCAACAGTTTGCGCAGTGCTTTACAACATGAGGGCAGACAGTACAGTTACTAATACAATTCAATTCTTTAAAGCTTACAATCTAGGATTTTTTTTGGACATGTTGTTAAGCAAGTAGCAAAAGACTAAAATGACACCATCAGGCTGGTGTCATGGCGTTAAAGAGGTAATGTAATTATACAACAACAAAAAAAATAATAATAATTAAATAATTTTAAAAAATGAATATTCTTTTGATAAATTTAAACTCATCTCAGAGAAGCCTATCACGCCTCCAACTAATATTTTATCATTTCCATCAGCTCACCACCTACAATTATAACCTTTTGTACCACTTGCCCCACCCTCTTAGATTGCAAGCTCTTCTGAGCAGGACCTTCTTAAAGGGGAGTGCCAAAAAAAAAAAAATTAAAAGTCAGCAGCTACAAATACTGCAGCTGCTGACTTTTAATAATCGGACACTTACCTGTCCCGGGGTCCAGCGATGCAGGGGAACGAGACCCCTCCCTAGTCCCCCGCTCCGCTCGCGGCGCCGGCATTCTTAATGTGGGAACCGGCTGTGGCTTCACAGCCGGGCACCCACTGCGCATGCGCGAGCGGCGCCGTGCGCCGTGATTTGACGCTCACTCATCTGGGACACATGACCGGTCCCAGATGACTGTGCGGCGCCTACAGGAAGTGACGTTTAGCCCGGGCAATGAAGGTGGCAGACTACGAGGGACCCCCTAGCAACAGGCATTTAGAGGTGAGTAAAAAAAAAAAAAATTTTCCAATTAATTTTTTTTTTATTTTTTTATGATTTTTAAGCCACTTTTTTTTTTTTGCCCGCAACCCCACTTTAACCCTCTTTTACTTTAATGTATTTTAGCTGTATTGTCTCCCTTTTATATTGTAAAGTGCTGCGTAAACTGTTTGCGCTATCTACATCCTTTATAATAATACTAATATTATTATTATTACTTCATAAATTTTGAATAAATTAAAAATACTTTTGTCAACTTAAAATTTACTTTTACCTAATTAATGGACATCAAGCCAAAAAAATGTTTGATTCAAATTAGTCATTGGTCACGTAGCGCAAGGCGAAAAAAATCATCGCGGCAGGCTAGTGTCATGGTGGGATAAGGATGTAATTATTATTACAGAGGCATATTTAAAAAATAAAAAAAAATTGACAATTTTTGACTTAAAATTTTTTTTTTTTGTGCACTACTGACTATTTTTTTTTTTATTTCATTTTACTTTAATTTACTTTGTTTTGCTAATTAGAAACTCTTCATTTGTCTAATCTTTTGGAATTTTGTGGAGCGTCTGCTCAGCGCTATTATTACTGGCCTCCCAAGTATGAAACCAGAACGTATTATTTTTTTTTTTTTTCTTCTGCTAATTATATCCTCATTTACAGACAGTTGCTTTCCCTGATTGGCTCTCACACCAGTTGCTATGACTTCATTAGCACCGTCTTGTGACCCCGTTATCTCTCATGACAAGACTTGCTCCATGAGTCCTGTGGCATTGTATCCCGGGGTCACTTCTCTCTAGGGTTAGAAAAGTGTCAAATGCAAGAGATTTACAGCACAAAAATCACCACTGCCCAAGTTGCTAATTACTACATGCAGAGATCCTACAAATTAAAGCTTCCCGCATATTATTATTTTTTTTTTTTTTCACCCCCCTCCACCTTCCTGTTAAAAAATGAATGTTTTAAAGGTGTCATTAGCAGGTTAGTTTAATTTATAAAAGCGCCAGGAATAAAATGACAGAAGCGTAAAATAATTCTGCCTTAGAGATGCAAAAGCAAAATTACTTGATAATTTTATGATAGGATGTTAATGCTTTTATTTTTATTTGTATCTTTAGTATATTTTCTTTTTTCTTTTTTTTGATTTACCCAGAGAGCTTTTGGCTTTTGGATAGTTATTGTGCTTTTTAGGGCCTGTGGTTTTGTATATTCTTGTCTTATATTTTTATTTGTATCTTTAGTATGTTTTCTTTTTTTTTTCTTTTTTTTGATTTACCCAGAGAGCTTTTAGCTTATGCATAGTTATTGTGCTTTTTAGGGACTGTGGCTTTGTATATCCTTGTCTTGTATTTTTGGGGGTGTTGTATAGATTTGTCTTATATTTTTTAATCTTATTAATATTTTTTCTATCTTCTATCTATCTAATCTTCTATTTAATTCATTTTTTTTCTTTTTTTTTTTTTTTTCTTTTTTTTCTATTTTTTTTTTTTTTCATTTTTTTCTATTTTTCTTTCTTTTTTATTTTTTTTCCTTTTTTGGTTTACCCAGAGAGCCTTTGGCTTATGGATAGTTATTTCGCTTTTTAGGGCCTGTGGTTTTGTATATTCTTGTCTTAAATTTTTATTTGTATCTTTAGTATGTTTTCTTTTTTTTTTTTTTGGTTTACCCAGAGAGCTTTTAGCTTATGCATAGTTATTGTGCTTTTTAGGGACCGTGGCTTTATATATCCTTGTCTTGTATTTCTGGGGGTGTTGTGTAGATTTGTCTTATATTTTTTTCAATCTTCTTCTATCTAATCTTCTATTTAATTATTTTTTTTATGTTTTTTTTTTTTTTTTTTTTTTACTTTCTGAATGTTGCTGAATCATGCCAGGGCGTGATTTGTCTTACATTTTGTTAATCTTATTTATATATTTTCTATTTTCTTCTATCTATCTATCTATCTATTCTTCTATTTAATTCTTTTTTTATCTTTTTTTTTTTTTTTACTTTGTGACTGTTGCACGTCAGTTGCTGAATCATGCCAGGATGTGTGACGTGCTTTTGAGCACCATTATTTTGTTAAATGCGCCCCAAACTCGATATTATTAATGCGATCGTCTCTTCTATTTAATTTTTTTTTTTAATTTTTTTTGGTTTTCATTTTTGGGCACTTTTTAGGCTGCAATGATGGGCATGCTAAAGGCTGCAGATGGGCACTAAACAGGCTGCAATGATGGGCATGCTAGAGGCTGCAGGTGGGTGCTAAACAGGCTGCAATAAGGGGCACATTAGAGGCTGCAGATGGGCACTAAACAGGCTGCAATGATGGGCATGCTAGAGGCTGCAATAATGGGCAAATTAGAGGCTACAGATGTGTAATAAACAGGCTGCAATGATGGGCAGGTTAGAGGCTGCAGATGGGCATGTTAGAGGCTGCAGATGGGCACTAAACAGGCTGCAATAATGGGCATGCTAGAGGCTGCAGATGGGCACTAAACAGGCTGCAATAATATGCTAATTAGAGGCTGCATGATCAGGCTACATTGATGGGCACTGGTGAGGCTGCAGGTGGGCACTGATAAGGCTGCATTGATGGGCACTGACCCTTATTTTAAAATGTAAGTTTTTATCTGAAACTTCCCTCTTAAAGTTAAGGGACGTGTTATAAGCCGATATTAATGACATGGCAAAATAAATTTTCCATTTTGCTTTAAATCTACAGCGTTCATTAAAATCATCCCTTGTGATCCTTCCATGAAGGTCTTTGCTATCTCACAAAAGTGAGTACACTCAACACATTTTTGTAAATATTTTATTATCTTTTCATGTGACAACACTGAAGAAATGACACTTGGCTACAATGTAAAGTAGTGAGTACACAGCTTGTATAACAGTGTAAATTTGCTGTCCCCTCAAAATAACTCAACACACAGGCATTAATGTCTAAACCGCTGGCAACAAAAGTGAGTACACCCCTAAGTGAAAATGTGTCAATATTTTGTGTGGACGCCATTATTTTCCAGCACCGCCTTAACCCTCTTGGGCATGGAGTTCACCAGAGCTTCACAGGTTGCCACTGGAGTCCTCTTCCACTCCTCCATGACGACATCACAGAGCTGGTGGATGTTAGAGACCTTGAGCTCCTCCACCTTCCGTTTGAGGATGTCCCACAGATGATCAATAGGGTTTAGGTCTGGAGACATGCTTGGCCAGTCCATCACCTTTACCCTCAGCTTCTTTAGCAAGGCAGTGGTCATCTTGGAGGTGTGTTTGGGGGTCCTTATCATGTTGGAATACTGCCCTGCGGCCCAGTCTCTGAAGGGAGGGGATCATGCTCTGCTTCAGTATGTCACAGTACATGTTGGCATTCATGGTTCCCTCAATGATCTGTAGCTCCCCAGTGCCGGCAGCACTCATGCAGCCCCAGACCATGACACTCCCACCACCATGCTGGACTGTAGGCAAGACACACTTGTCTTTGTCCTCCTCACCTGGTTGCCCCCACACCCGCCTGACACCATCTGACACCAAATACGTTTATCTTGGTCTCATCAGACCACAGGACATGGTTCCAGCAATCCATGTCCTTAGTCTGCTTGTCTTCAGCAAACTGTTTGTGGGCTTTCTTGTGCATCATCTTTAGAAGAGGCTTCCTTCTGGGACAACAGCCATGCAGACCAATTTGATGCAGTGTGCGGCGTATGGTCTGAGCAATGACAGGCTGATCCTCCCACCCCTTCAACCTCTGCAGCAATGCTGGCAGCACTCATACGTCTATTTCCCAAAGACAACCTCTGGATATGACGCTGAGCACGTGACCTCAACTTCTTTGGTCGACCATGGCGAGGCCTGTTCTGAGTGGAACCTGTCCTGTTAAACGGTCTTGGCCACCGTGCTGCAGCTCAGTTTCAGGGTCTTGGCTTCTTATAGCCTAGGCCAGTGATGGTAAACCTTGGCACCCCAGATGTTTTGGAACTACATTTCCCATGATGCTCCACTACACTGCAGAATGCATGAGCATCATGGGAAATGTAGTTCCAAAACATCTGGGGTGCCAAGGTTCGCCATCACTGGCCTAGGCCAACTTTATGTAGAGCAACAATTCTTTTTTTCAGATCCTCAGAGAGTTCTTTGCCATGAGGTGCCATGTTGAACTTCCAGTGACCAGTATGAGAGAGTGAGAGCGATAACACCAAATTTAACACACCTGCTCCCCATTCACAACTGAGACCTTGTAACACTAACGAGTCACATGACACCGGGGAGGGAAAATGGCTAATTGGGCCCAATTTGGACATTTTCACTTAGGGGTGTACTCACTTTTGTTGCCAGCGGTTTAGACATTAATGGCTGTGTGTTGAGTTATTTTGAGGGGACAGAAAATGTACACTGTTATACAAGCTGTACACTCACTACTTTACAGTGTTGTCACATGAAAAGATAGACAAAAATGTGAGGGGTGTCATTTCTTCAGTGTTGTCACATGAAAAGATGACTGAATAAAATATTTACAAAAATGTGAGGGGTGTACTTTCTTTTGGTGGTATTTGACGGTTTTTATTTTTTTTTGACAATTTTGAAAAAAAAAGTATTTTTTACTTTTTGTATATATATATATAAAAAAAAAAAATCGCAATTAGCGATTATTGATTAGTTTGCGCAAAAGTTATAGCGTTTACAAAATAGGGGATAGTTTTATAGCATTTTTATTAATATTTTTTTTTTCATTAGTAATGGCGGCGATCAGCGATTTTTATTGTGACTGCGACATTATGGCGGACACATCGGACATTTTTGACACATTTTTGGGACATTTGTCATTTATACAGAAATCAATGCTATTTAAATAGCACTGATTCCTATGTAAATGACAGTTGTAGTGAAGGGGTTAACCACTAGGGGGCAGGGAGGATTCAGTGTGACGTGTTGTGTTTTTTTTACAGTAGGGGGGCGTGGCTGTACGTCTGACGTCATTGATCGGCGTTCCGATGACAGGGAACCGCCGATCACTGACAGTCAGTGTAGGAAGCGCGGGGAGAGGTTTGTTTACATAGACCTCTCCCCGTTCTTCAGCTCCGTAACCCGATCGCGGGATACCAGCGGCGATCGGGTCCGCTGGTCCCGCGGCCGTGGCCACGGAGCTCCCGACCGGATCGCGAGCGCGCCGCTGGCGGCACGCGCGCACCCCCCGGGCAGGCAAATTAAAGGGGACGTACCCGTACGTGCTTTTGCCTGCCCGTGCCATTCTGTAGACGTATATCTACATGAGGCGGTCGGGAAGCGGTTAAGGATAGCAATCACATGAAGCCATTTATTATGACATTGTTTTTTGGATCCTTTTTAAATCATAACGATGACAGAAACCACCCAAATGGCCCTGATAAAAAGTTTACATACCCTGGAATGTTTGGCCTTGGCACAGACACAGAAGGTGGCACACACAGGTTAAAATGGCAAATTAAAGGTTAATTTCCCACAATTGTGGCTTTTTAAATCACAATTAGTGTCTGCGTATAAATAGTCAATGAGTTTGTTAGCTCTCTCACATGGATGCACTAAGCAGGCTAGATACTGAGCCACGAGGAGGTAGAAAAGAAAAGTCAAAAGACCTGCGTAACAAGGTAATGAAACTTTTACAAAGATGGAAAAGGATATAAAAAGATATCAAAAGCCTTGAATATGCCAGTCAGTACTGTTCAATCACTTAATAAGAAGTGGAAAATTCAGGGATCTTTTGATACCAAGCCTAGGTCAGGTAGATCAAGGAAGATTTCTGACACAACCGCCACAGAAACTGTTCGGGATACAAAGAAAAACCCTCACAGGTAACCTCAGGAGAAATACAGGTAGCCAACTACTTTGTGCATCCAGGTTTTTTTTTTCAGGACAAATTGGGCTTTCATTTGGCGGTAAATGGTAATGGTTATCTCCTGATTTAATTTTTTTTAATTATCAAAGGAAACTGGCCCAAAATACAAAAAAAAAAACTTAATTTTATTTAAATGTAACTGTATATTTCTTAACCTACCACCAAAGAGCGACCCAAATTTAATTCCCCTGCTCCTGACGATCGCAGCAATACCACATATGTGTATGTTAGTATTTGTTTGTACCCGTACCACAATTTTGACTCCTACCTAAAAAAAAAAAAAAATCCTGTCCAAAATATACTGACCCTGACCTTTGACCCTAATCTTTGACCCTGACCTTGACCCAAACACTAATTCTGCCACTGACCTAGATCAAACCTTGATTTTTTATTTCTCTTTTAATTATTTAAATTATTAAATTATTTTAAAAAAAATCCTGTCCAAAATATACTGACCCTGATCTTTGACCCTGACCTAGACCCAAACACAAATTCTGCCACTGACCTAGATCAAACCTTGATCTAGGTTTTTTTTTTCTCTCTTTTAATTATTTATTTATCCCCCCCCCCCCCCACACACACACTTTTTTTCCCCCTATCTTTGCAAGAACAGAGAATGTACAATGTATCCCTCGCGTCCATTCACAGAGACAGAAAACACAGGGGGCGGGCTTCACAGTGACAGATCACTGTGATAGCCAATCAGAAGGCTATCAGAGTGATCTGGTGACCCGGAATCAGACATTCCGGGACCCGATTGTTAGAGCGGGGGTGCCGTGGCTGTCGATGAGACTCCCCCACGGAAAAAAAGGCCAGTCCAGTGGGGCCGCGTATTTGCGTACGGTCGGTGTGAAGCGGTTAATAAATGATTTCTATCTTACACTGAATAAATAAAAGTCCAATTCCAAGCCCCCCCCCAGATCACATGATCACGTTTCATCAGCTGCCTTGTGTGCATTTTACATGGTTGGCTGAGAAGGAACATGCTGGCAGGGAGGAGGAGTCAGCAGAGGGATGAGCTCACGCCTTCAGTGTCCAATCACGGGTTAGGGGGGCGGGAAGGTGACCAAGCTGTACTATTTCACTTCAGTAGAGAAAAGTGAGGTCAGCCACCTGCATGTGATCCCTTGCATGTTTAAATCTCAGGACTGGATGGACGGAAATACACATACGTTGGTATATAAAACGGCTTCCATATACAGCATGTAAAATAAGTATTGAACACGTCAACATTTTTCTAGGTAAATCTATTTCTAAAGGGGCTATGAACATGAAGTTGAGTTCACCACATGTCGGTAACAACCTGTCAGAAACCATGAAATCAGACCGAGACAGAAGTGCAGTTAAATCACACTTGTTTAATAACTAAAGTAAAAAGAACAAACGTAGTCAAAACATAGCCAAAGTTCAGTAACCGGAACGGATAGTCAGCCAAGCCAGAAGTCAGGGATCAATGTAGTGGAACAGCAAGCAGGATCTGGAGCCAGAAGGGATGTCAACAAAGCACGTCTTGAACAGGATCGCAGGAGATTTCTGTGATGTTGACCAAGGCGAAGGCAGAGATCCTCTGGACTGGACAGCTTAAGTAGGCAGGACTAACGAGCAAGAAAGAAAAACAAGGAAAGGGGGGCGCCTCTGAGTATGTATCAAAATTCAATTTATTACAGCAACATTATCAACTCGCATGGGGGTATACGATGTCACATTCAGGTCCTGCATGCCGGGCTGGGAAGATGGTGGAACTGCAGATCTCAGCAAGTCCAGGTCACAGCTACTTCACTTAGGACCGACGAGCAGGATATCATCAACGGGTGAGTAGCTGTGGAGAGAGAGATGGGAGCTGGCAATTAGCCGACAGCCCTGACACAACCCATCCAATCCATACATACAAAGGTGTCTCATTACCAAGGTGTCACACAAGAAACATCTCATGATGGGGAAAAGCAAAGAGCTCTCTCAAGACCTTTGCAACCTTATTGTTGCAAAACATAATGATGGCATTGGTTACAGAAGGATTTCTAAACTTCTGAATGTGCCAGTGAGCACTGTTGGGGCCATAATCCGGAAGAGGAAAGGACATCATTTCACCAGAAACTGGCCACGACCAGGTGCTCCTCGCAAGATTTCTGGCAGAGGAGTGAACAGTTGTGGAGAGCTTCAGAAAGACCTAGAATTAGTAGGGACAAATGTTACAAGTAAAACGTAAAAAAGTGATGCACTCCCCCGCCATGGCCTGTATGCACGCTTACCACACACCACTCCATTGCTGAAGAAAAATCATGTTGAAGCTTGATTAAAGTTTGCCTGTGAAATACGGGGAGAATATCGTCTGGTCAGAGGAGACCAACATTGAACTCTTTGGAGGCCATAATACACACCATGTTTGGAGGTCACATGGCACATCACCCCAAAAACACCCCCCATACCAACAGTGAGGTTTGGAGGTGGGAACATCATGGCGTGGGCGGGGCTGTTTTTCAGCATACAGTACTGACAAACTTCATATCCTTGGAGGAAGGAAATATGTACCAAGACATTCTTGATAAAAATCTGAATTAATGACTATGGAGCTTTGTGGTCAGCACTTCTGTCTTGCAGCATTGGAGTCTTTGGAATGAATTCTTACCAGGAGACTATCTGCATGGAGTTTGCATGTTCTCCCTGTGCTTAACATACTGAAGACCATAGTGGCAGGTTTACTGGCTCAACGGACTGCACTCAAGTTGGTGGCCTAAGCTCTTTGAGTCCCCAGACAGAATGACAATATGGAAATACAAATTTAAATTAAAATATCCACTTTATTTTATTATTATAATAAGTAGTGTTATATGATATTATTTTTATTATTATTAAATTTATTATTATTATTAATTAGGGTTATGGTTTTCCCTTGAAGGTCATGGTCAGGAGTTAGGGATAGGGTTAGGGATTTCCCTTAAAGGTCAGGAGGTGTGGCCTCATAGGTCAGGGGGCGTGGCTTCCCTCCTTCCAAGCGTGCTTGCTAAGTTACCCTAGTGTACAAAAATCCTAATTAATAATAATAATGATATTTTTATTAATGTTATTAGTATTTACTTATATATTATAGTATGCTATTTTATATTATTATTTTATTTGTATTGTTTTTATAATTAGTAATTATATTGTTAATATTATAAAAATAATAATTATTATTATTATATTCTTTTTATTATTAATTATTTTTTTATTGTTGTTATTATGTACTATTATATTATAGTATGCTATATTATATTATAATTTTATTTGTATTGCTTTTATAAATAATAATAATAAAAAAATATCATTGTTATTATTATTATATTATTGTATGATTAATTATTTGTTTATTGTTGTTATTATGTACTATTATATTATAGTATGCTATATTATATTATAATTGTATTTGTATTGCTTTTATAATTAATAATAATAAAAACAATATCATTGTTATTATTAATAATAATAATAATAATAATAATAATAATTAATAATTATTATTTTTTATTATTATTATTTATAAAAGCAATACAAATAAAATTATAATATAATAGTACATAATAACAACAATAAAAAAAGAATTAATAATAAAATAATATAATAATAATAATAATACTTATTAGTATTATTTTAATTATTATTATTATTATTATTATTATTATTATTATTAACAATATAATTAATAATTATAAAAACAATACAAATAAAATAATAACATAAAATAGCATACTATAATATATAAGTAAATACTAATAACATTAGTATGAGGGATAGGGTTAGGGATTCCCCTTAAAGGTCAGGAGGTGTACCTTTAAGGGGAATCCCTAACCCTATCCCTAACTCCTGACCATGACCTTCAAGGGAAAACCCTAACCCTAATTATTAATAATAATATTATTATTATTATTATTATTATTATTATTATTATTATATTAGGATATTGAATTGAATGCAAGCAGTGCAAGCACCTGGATCTTACTTGTTGGTACAAGCCTCCCACAGTCCCTGTGCAGCAGAGCTCAGACTAGTAGAGAGAGAAGCAATACAAGGAGCCAATCTGTTGTTTTGCAATGCTTATGTGCTAACATGATACTGATAGGTGGAGAGAGCAGAGTGAAAGAGGGATGAGCTCATCAGTGTGCTACTTCTCCCTTCACTGTCCAGTCACAGGGTGGGGGAGGGACAAGGCTTGTTAATGTTACAGAACAGCAGGTCTTCTGCTCTGCCAGACAGAGCTGTGCTGTGTGGCAGAGCTGTGTAAATCCCAGGACTGGACGGACATATAAAAAAAAAAAAATCTATCTATTTCATCTATTTAGCTGTTTGCCTGGAGTTCAGCTTTAACACATTTCATGTTATACCATGGAGGTTAGGAAGGAATAAAAAAAAAAGAAAAAAGAATGCTTGGGAATGTTATGAATTCGTAAATATATATTACATTAAGCCCAAGTTGCTCCACTGCTAGTTGTTTGCAAAATTAGTTTTGTTGATTAAAAGCCACTTCAGAACTTCCGGCTGGTGAAAGGGTTTTAAATTGTTTAATGTTGATTGTGATTGCTATGCAAAAAAAAAAAAGAAAAAAAGAAGAAGAAAAAAAAAAAAAAGCATTGCGAAGCACACCATTATATCACTGAATCTTTGTTAAGCAGGCCTTGAAAGTGCTTGACAGCATAATTAATCTTGTGATATGAACAAAGAAACCGGCTCAATAGTATTGAAGATGCTTATTAAAAATACTAAATACCTTTTTCCCACTTAAAATCTTTTCAAACAGCGTGGGGTACGGCGAAGCTCCCTTTCCACGTATATATTTCCTTTAGACTAAAAATTGATAGAAGACAGTTTAGGAGAATAGAATTTGTAACTTAAAATGACAATGAAAATGTAAGAGAGAGAGAGAAAGAAAAAAAAAAAAAAAACGCTACAAAGAAATTTCTAGCTAATAACCTTTAGACATAAAATTGTGCACCAAAAGCTTTTAGCGATTATAAAGAAAAAAAAAAAAAAAGTTTTCTTTTTTCTTTTTTTTTTTTTTTCTTCTAAACAAAATTGTGGTACAGGCAATGCATTTAAAAGATAAATCTGTATAATATCTTTAAAGTGCATTTATTAACATTACAGCATAAACATTAATCTTAATTGTGGTCTGAGCTTTTATTTTTTTATTTTTTTTTAACACAGTTTTTGTATGGCTCATCCAGTTGACAATAATATTGTTCATAAGTGTAGAGCATTTTTCAGCGTAAATAAAAAAATAAAAAATAAAAGCTGATTTCAGCAAGTTAAAACGCTGGGGGTAGGAGAACGGAAGCGGCGTCTTTTTTTATTTATTTTTTTGTTTTTTTTTTCCCCCCGACAACATAAACACAGTTTTGGCGCGACATAGGTGATGCAATAAAATAATAAAAAATTAAAAATAAATTCTAAATATAGTTCCGGTCTAAAGTTGCAGCAACTTCCTCAGTAATAATAAAATTCTTTGTTATTTTGTAACAAAAAGCTTCACTGTTGTTTGCATTTTTTTTTTAGAGAAACTTTTGCGTTCGCGGTTCGGTTGGCTAATACATCATTAAAGAGGGAAAGTGAGATTGTGTCCATTTTTATGAATATTTTTTTTTTCCCATTGTTCTATTATTCACGTGTTTCATTCTTTGTAGAATCCCTACTACTCAGTTTAAAGGGAAGCTTGTAAAGATTTAATAGCGCTCAGCTAAAGAAATGCTGTAATGGCATTAATTAGTGATAGCGTTTGAGTTAGCAGTTTAGAGACTTGATGGTAGGCTGTCAATGTTCAACTCTTCACAGTGCGCCCCCCCCGGGGTGAAATATACACACACATGCTGCTTAACCCCTTCAATACCGGGTATGTACACCCCCTACCTGCCCGGGCCAATTTTCAGCTTTCAACGCTCTCGCACTTGGAATGACAATTGCGCGGTCATGCAACACCCATATGACATTTTTTACTTTTTTTTGAGACAGATAGAGGTTTATTTTGGTGGTATTTAATCACCACTGGGTTTTTTTTTTTTTGCCAAACAAGCAAAAAAAAAGACCCAAGAATTTGAAAAAAATATGTCTTTCTGTTAAACAATTTTGCAAATTTAATATGTTTCTCCTTCACTGATGGGCACTGATGAGGCTGCACTGATGGGCACTGATGAGGCGGTACTGATGGGCACTGATGAGGCTGCACTGATGGGCGCTGATGAGGCAGCACTGATGAGACAGCACTGATGATGCGGTACTGATGGGCACTGATGCGGCGGCACTGATGGGCACTGATGAGGCTGCACTGATGGGCACTGATGAGGCTGCACTGATGGGCACTGATGAGGCAGCACTGATGAGTCTGCACTGATGGGCAGGGATAGGCTGCACTGATGGGCACTGATGAGGCAGCAATGATGAGGCAGGTGATGGGCACTGATGAGGCAGCAATGATGAGGCAGCACTGATGGGCACTGATGAGGCAGCAATGATGAGACAGCACTGATGGGCCCTGATGAGGAAGCACTGATGGGCACTGATGAGGCAGTACCGATGAGCGCTGATAAGGCGGCACTGATGAGCCAGCACCGATGAGTCTGGACTGATGGGCATTAATGGGGCAGCACATTCTCCAAAAAGACTGTAATGGGGCAGCACATTCTCCAAAAAGACTGTGAATTCACTGCAAAGTATATTCCCATGGGCAATACATTTAAAAGACTAAAAATAAAACCTATGTGGCTCATGGACAAAGTTAAAAAAGCTATAAACAATAAGAAAATAGCTTTTTAAAAATATAAAAATGAAGGAACACTATCATCGTTTAAATGTTACAAAGAATATAACAGAATATGTAAAAAGGAAATCAAGGACGCAAAAATTCCAAACGAACGACAGATTGCAAAAGATAGTAGGACAAACCCCCCAAAAATTCTTCAAATATATTAATAGTAAAAAGGTCAGGTCTGAGCATGTTGGCCCTTTACAAAATAATCTGGAGTGGGAGACTGGGGACAAAGAGAAGGCTAATTTATTAAATACTTTCTTCAGCTCTGTGTATACAAAGGAGCATGGGGGAGCTCATGTCCATAATGGGGGTGGTAGTGGCACAGCCCGGAATGATCCACAATGGCTCAAAAGGCACATGGTCCATAAATATTTAGACAGAATAAAGATGGGTAAAGCGTCTGGACCAGATGGCATCCACCCACGGATCCTAAAAGAATTGAGCTCTGTAATTTCAAAGCCATTGTATCTATTTATTAGGGACTTGTTAATGACAGGAATGGTACCACTGGATTGGCGCAGGGCCAATGTGGTGCCCATATTTAAAAAGGGAACAAAGTCTTTACTAAGTAACTATAGACCTGTTAGTTTAACTTCTATAGTCGGAGAAGAAACTGGAGAGTTTAAAAAAAGACCACATGGACGAGTTCTTACTGGAAAAAAAAATATTTTAAGCAACAGACAGCATGGGTTCATGAAAGACAGAAGTTGTCAAAAAAAATCTGATTTCTTTTTATGAGGAGGTAAGTAAAACCTTGGACAGAGGGGTGGCGGTGGATGTGGTATACTTGGACAGAGGGGTGGCGGTGGACGTGATATACTTGGACAGAGGGGTGGCGGTGGATGTGGTATACTTGGACAGAGGGGTGGCGGTGGATGTGGTATACTTGGACAGAGGGGTGGCGGTGGACGTGGTATACTTGGACAGAGGGGTGGCGGTGGACGTGGTATACTTGGACAGAGGGGTGGCGGTGGACGTGATATACTTGGACAGAGGGGTGGAGGTGGATGTGGTATACTTGGACAGAGGGGTGGCGGTGGACGTGATATACTTGGACAGAGGGGTGGAGGTGGATGTGGTATACTTGGACAGAGGGGTGGCGGTGGATGTGGTATACTTGGACAGAGGGGTGGCGGTGGATGTGGTATACTTGGACAGAGGGGTGGCGGTGGACGTGGTATACTTGGACAGAGGGGTGGCGGTGGACGTGGTATACTTGGACAGAGGGGTGGCGGTGGATGTGGTATACTTGGACAGAGGGGTGGCGGTGGATGTGGTATACTTGGACAGAGGGGTGGTGGTGGACGTGGTATACTTGGACAGAGGGTGGCTGTGGACGTGGTATACTTGGACAGAGGCGTGGCTGTGGACGTGGTATACTTGGATTTTGCAAAAGCGTTCAATACAGTTCCCCACACACGGCTCATGTGTGAGGTAAAGTCTACAGGTTTGGAAATATCGGTTTGTAAATGGATAGAAAACTGGCTAAATGACAGAATTCAGAGAGTCGTGGTTAATGATTCTTACTCTGAATGGTCTAAGGTTATCAGTGGTGTACCCCAAGGTTCAGTGCTGGGACCCTTACTTTTTAATATCTTTATAAATGATATTGGGTCTGGGATTAAAAGTAACATTTCAGTCTTTGCAGATGACACCAAGCTATGCAGTGGAATAACGTCCTTACAGGATGTCTCCAAATTACAAGCCGACCTCAATGCTCTGTCTAATTGGGCATGTGGCAGATGAGGTTTAATGTTGATAAATGTAAAGTTATGCACTTGGGGGCTAAGAATATGCATCATACATATTAGGGGGAGTACAACTGGGGAAATCATTGGTGGAGAAGGATCTGGGGGTTTTGGTAGATCATAAGCTCAATAATAACATACAATGCCAAGCTGAGGTTTCCAAAGCGAGCAAAGTCCTTTCTTGTATAAGAGAGGTATGCACTCCAGAGAGAGAGATATCATTTTGCCCCCCTGTACAAATCATTAGTAAGACCTCATCTGGAATATGCAGTTCAGTTTTGGGCACCAGTTCTCAAAAAGGATATCGGGGAACTGGAGAAAGTGCAGAGAAGGGCAACCAAACTGATAAGAGTCATGGAGGAGCTCAGCTATGAGGAAAGATTAGAGGAACTGAATTGATTCTCTCTTGAAAAGAGGAGATTAAGACCCTTTTCACACTGGGGCGTTTTTCAGGCGTTTTTCAGGTGCTTTAGCGTTAAAAAAATTGCATGTAAAACGCCTGAAAGAAGCCTCATCTGCAATCCCAATGTGAAAGCACGAGTGCTTTCACACTGAGACTCCTTTCACACTATGACGTTTTTTCAGGCGCTTTAGCGTTAAAAAAAACGCCTGTAAAGCGCCTGAAAGAAGCCTCATCTGCAATCCCAATGTGAAAGCCCGAGTGCTTTCACACCAAGGCGCTGCGCTGGCGGGGCGTCAAAAAAAGTCCTGCAAGCAGCTTCTTTGCAGCGCTTTTGGAGCGGTGAATACACGGCTCCTAAAGTGCCCCTTCCCATTGAAAGCAATGGGAAGCGCCTGCAAAACGCCTGCAAAGCGCCTGAAAAGCACCTGCAAAGCGCTTGCAAAGCCCTTTTGGCAACAGCGCTTTGTGGGCGCTTTTAACCCCTATTCTTTTGCCACTAACAGGGGTTAAAATCACCCCAATATCGCTCGAAAAACGATGGTAAAGCGCCGCTAGTTTAATCGGCGCTTTACGAGCGTTTTTTGGGCGCTAGCAGTGTGAAAGGATTCTAAGGCCCCTTTCACACTAAGGCGGTTTGCAGGCGCTATTGCGCTAAAAATAGCGCCTGCAAACCGACCTGAAACAGCCGTTGCTGTCTCTCCAGTGTGAAAGCCTGAGGGCTTTCACACTGGAGTGGTGCGCTTGCCGGACGCTGAAAAATGTCCTGCAAGCCGCATCTTTGGTGCGCTGTAGGAGCGGTATATTTACCGCTCCTATAGCGCCCCTTCTCATTGAAAACAATGGGGCAGCGCTCCAAACCCGCCCGCAAAACACCGCTTTTTGCCCGCGGTTTGTGGGCGCTATTAAACTTTTCGGCCGCTCGCGGGGGTAAAACCGCCCCGCTAGTGGCCGAATAGCGCCGCTAAAATAACGGTAAAGCGGCGCTAAATATAGCGCCGCTTTACCGCCAGCGCACCCATCGCCTAGGTGTGAAAGTAGCCTTACATTGGGATTTACATTGGGATTGCAGATGAGGCTTCTTTCAAGCGCTTTACAGGCGCTTTTTTTAACGCTAAAGCATCTGAAAAATGCATGAAAAACGCCCCAGTGTGAAAGGGGTCTATGGGGGGATATGATAAACTGACAGCCCTTATGGCTAAATTCCTGCATCGTCCCGCATCCTTATTTTCCTATACACATTTTTTTTATTTAGTTTTTAGTTTCAGAGTCAAAACTTTTTTTTTGTTCAGACATCACAACATCTATCAAGGTTTATTTCTTGTATGGGGTGAGAGTGCAACGCTCGTCTTGATGCCAAGGTCAATAACTATCGCTGATGAGTGTTGCTTCATCTTTAGCAGCCCCTGTTCACCATGCAGGCAGGCATACCAGTACTTGGTTGACCCCAAGTCTTGGTACACAATGCTATCATTTCTGGCCTGATGGCACAGAGACTAAGTAAAGGCAACAGAAACGAGTAGATGTGCCTTCCACGAGGATCAGACATTGCAATTGCATATCCATTTGAATGTCCATATGCTGGTGGTAGTATGGGCAGGCAGTAGATGATTTTCCTTATCCAGAGACTATTCAAGATCAGGGCAGGCTGCAAGCACAGTGTAATCCATAAGAGGTCTGAGTTCCGGGCAGCAGCAGACAAGTGTAATCCAGGATCAGTCTGAGGTCAAAGACAAACAGATATCCAGGTAGTAGTCCATATTCAAGGAAAGGGGTCAGTAACAGGTCAGTCTAAAGCCTAGGCAAGGCAGACAGGAACTAACCTGGCAAGGCATCCATTTGAATGTCCAGATGCTGGTGGTATTTTGGGCAGGCAGTAGATGATTTGCCTTATCCAGAGACAATTCAAGATCAGGGCAGGCTGCAAGCACAGTGTAATCCATAAGAGGTCTGAGTTCCGGGCAGCAGCAGACAAGTGTAATCCAGAAACAGTCTGAGGTCAAAGACAAACAGATATCCAGGTAGTAGTCCATATTCAAGGAAAGGGGTTGGTAACAGATCAGTATAAAGCCTGGTCAAGGCAAACAGGAACTAACCAGGCAAGGCAAGGGTGAGGAGCTAGGTAGAAAAATTCTATCACAAGCCAAGAGCTCTTGGCTTGTGATGCCTAAATAAGATGTAACAACGCCATAGTCAATCAGGGGAAGAAGCCAGGGGTGGGGGGAATGTCTGTAGGTCAATCAGTATAGAGGAGGCTAAGCAGATAGACCCCCCACAAGAATGCTTGCCAAAGGCTGCACCGCTGCTGGCCAATGAGAGCGAAGGATTAGACCACCAAGCCATAGGAATTGGTCCCGATATACATTTTTCTTTGTCACAACAAAGGGGTCTTGTCAAGAGTTGGCAGACAGTGCATTTAGAGGGTTATGCACTAATACCAGGCAGGGCTTAGTATAATTAACTGGAATCTGGAAGGGTAGTTACTTCTGAGCCATAATTCTTCATGAACTATGGTTTGGAGCTCACCTGGCAGCAACATGTTGGCTGTCAATGCTTGATAAGACCCTTTGTTGTGACAAATAAAAAATTATATCTGGGCCAATCCTCATGGCTTGGTGCTCTTACCCTTTCAGTCCATACAGGCTGAATATGCCAAGTACCCCACTGAGGTCCTGATGGACAATAAAAAACAGCAATCCTTTGATTTGTTTGGAACTTTTAAGATAGTTTGAAAGGGTCATTATTTTTGCTAAAATAAAAAAGCATGTTAAAATATGTACAATGGTATTGCACAGAGCCCTTTCCCTCCTCTTCTGGGGTCCCCTCTATGGCTCTCCGCTCCTCCTCTTCTCCAAATGCCCCCTCAGCGAGCCCTGTGCTGAGGGTGCACTCATGGGGCGGGCTCCTGAGCTGGGCTGTGTGCATCCATATACACTTACAGTGTGGCTCAGCCACGCCCCCCCCCACTCCATGCTCAAAGAACTTGATTGACAGCAGCAGGAGCCAAACGCTTCTGCTGCTGCCTCTGTTTCCTCAGAAGAGGGAGATAGAGCAGCTCTGGGGCAGATGGGCACAGCACTGGATTGAGATAGGACTCAGGTATGTGTTTGTGGAGATACCACTACTGGGACAATTTTTGCACCCTAATTCAGGGAATTCATTAAGGTAAACATTTTTTAGTAAGGCCCAGAGATTATGGGGCCCCCCAGCTGTTGTGGAACTACATTTCCCATGAGGCAGTTACAATTACTCCCAGAGGAATGATGGGATTTCTGCAACACCCTGAGGGCCCCAGGTTGCCTACCCCTGATTTAAGGGCTCCCTCCCCACTTTCTGGGCACACCTTCCCAGGGATTGGCTAGAGCCCCACAAATATTAAGGCTGCCCACTCTGTCCTTCCTCCCACTATATTTCTAGAATCCTCTAGAAGAAAGGGGGAAGTAACTTAGCAGCAGCCTGTGAAACACTGAGCAGCCCTAACCAATCGATTCCCCACCCCTCTGATTACAAGAGAGTAATGCTAAATTTTCCTAGTAGCCCACCCTAAATTAGGAGAGTGCTGCACCTATATCTACCAGAACTTATGGAATCCTGGGTGCAAACAGCTCAAAGATTGCAACTGCTGTCCAAAACCAGAAGAATCACCTGTAACAATCCTGGTACAGCCACCCAAAAGCGAACCATCCTGAGCCGTACCTTATTTTCTCAGAAAGGGAAGGATGAAAATGAAATGAATTTGCAGGCACAGCCTAGCTGGGACCCCAGTGTCTTCCTCAAAGCTCTCTTATGAATCCTGCACCAGGGGCAGACCCCCTGTACAGAGGTCTCCTCCTGCAGGACTGAATCCAGGAACATTGCACTCTGCTGCCTAGGCCTCAGTCTATTTATGGTAGGGGTAGGCAACCTAGGGCCCTCCAGCTGTTGTGGAACTACATTTCCCATGAAGCATTGCAAGGCTGGCAGTTACAATTACGCCAAGAGGCATGATGGGACTTGTAGTTCTGCAACAGCTGGATGGCTCAGGATGGTTCGCTTTGGGTGGCCTTACCAGGATTGTTACAGGTGATTCTTCTGGTTTTAGTCATCAGTTGCAATCTTTGAGCTGTTTGCACCCAGGATTCCATAAAAAATGGTTCTGGGAGATATAGGGGCAACACTCTTCTAATTTAGGGTGGGCTACTAGGAAAATTTTGCATTACTCCCTTGTAATCAGAGGGGTGGGGAATTGATTGGTTAGGGCTGCTCATGATACTCTTTGATAAAGTCACGTGATCGGTGACGCAACACGTCAGGGAGGAAGTCAGGTGCCTTTGTTTACTTCCGGTTGCGGCCAAGAACGTAAGTACCTACACAATAACACTGTTTGCTGCATTCTGTAATGTAAGTGGATATTTTAATTAATAAAATTGTTATTAATAATACTACACATTGGAGCCCCCTTGTCCTTACATCCTTACATGCCTATACTTGCTGGGAATTACTTTGCTATGATCGGAGCACTTTTAACCCTGTGACCGGAGCATACATTGGGAGATTCTGCAGGAGAAGTATAGCGGTGATTTGGCTGGAGATCGATCAATCAGGAGGATTGCCTACATGCATAGAGCACAACTAGGCCTGTAGGGGCCTTTACTTGAGGTGAGAGGCTGGGGGAAACAGTGGGGTGCACCCCTGATCAAGTACGGAGCACACTAATTGCATGGATCACCACCGAGCATTGGAACACTGAACACTGGTTTACAGGGGGTTATACAGAGGAACAATTTAATACAGTGGAACCTTGGATTACTCTAAAGCCCAGTACACACAGTCGGAAAATCTGACCACAAAATCCATCGGATTTTTTCCGACGGATTTAGTCCGACACTGGTGTTGCATACACACAGTCGGAACAAAGTTGTCGGAAAATCCGATCATTCTGAACGTGGTGACGTTTGTTGCCTACAACGGGACTACGTAGAGGCTAGTAGCCAATAGCTTTGGTCTTGTAATGTGATCTGAGCATGCGTGGCACTTTGTCCGTCGGAATTCGCTACACACGATCGGAAAAAGTCCGATAGGACTTTGTTGTCGGAAAATTCGAGAGCAGGAGATAAAACTTTATCCGTCGGAAAATCCGAAGGAAAATGTCCGATGGAGCCTACACACGGTCGGAATTTCCGACAACATTGTCCGATAGGACATTTTCCATCGGAAAATCCGACCGTGTGTATGGGGCTAAAGAGTAATGGTGCAGAGCCCCTGTACAGGGGTTTCCTGCACGGCTGGACCCAGGAAGACTGCACCCTGCTACATAGGCATCAGACTATTTATGGGCTCTCTTTCCATACTCTGGGCCAATCTGCCCAGGGATTGGCTAGAGCCCCATAAATATTAAGGCTGCCCACTCTGTCCGTCCTCCCACTATATTTCTAGAATCCTTTAGAAGACAGGGGAAAGTAACAGAGCAGCAGCCTGTGAAACACAGAGCAGCCCTAACCAATCAACTCCCCACCCACTCTAAATACAAGGGAGTATAGCTACATTTTCCTAGTAGCCCACCCTAAATTAGGAGAGTGCTGCACCTATATCTACCAAAACCTTTTTTTATGGAATCCTGCAAACAGTTCAAAGATTGCAACTGATGTCCAAAACCAGTCCAGAAGAATCACCTATAAAGCCCCATACACACGGTCGGATTTTCCGATGGATTCTGTCCTATCGGACAATGTTGTCGGAAATTCCGACCGTGTGTAGGCACCATCGGACATTTTCCATCGGATTGGCCGACGGACAAAGTTGTATCTCCTGCTCTAAAAGTTTTCTGACAACAAAGTCCGATCACACCAATTCCGATCGTGTGTAGCGAATTCCGACGGACAAAGTGCCACGCATGCTCAGATCACATTACAAGACCAAAGCTATTGGCTACTAGCCTCTACGTAGTCCCATCGTAGGCAACAAACGTCACCACGTTCAGGATGATCGGATTTTCCGACAACTTTGTTCCGACCGTGTGTATGCAACACCAGTGTCGGACTAAATCCGTCGGACCAAATCCGATGGATTTGGTGGTCGGATTTTCCGACCGTGTGTATGGGGCTTTACAATCCTTGTTCGGCCAACCAAAAGCGAACCATCCCGAGCCGTGCCTTATTTTCTCAGAAAGGGAAAGGATGGTAAATTCAGGATTTTTTGCTGGCACAGACGCCCTTTAAGGATTTCCTCGCCTGTTTTATTCCGCCAACCAGATCTGTTAGTTTTCAGACATGATGTTTATTAAAACAGAAGGACAGCAAACAGTTTGTTGTAGCCGTTTCTGTGAAAGATTGGAAAAAGGATGCAATTAAGCAGAAATTAAAGACGCTTACAGATGTCTGTTTCTAGAGATGGAAAAAAAAAAAAAAAAAAAATGATAAAAATGGAACAACATGCAAATCAAGTCGCGATGGCCCCACTAATGCAGAGAAATATCTTAACATTAGGCTCTCAAGCCATCGTTTATGGATGCGCATGAATCCCCATCCTACGGCATGCTGCAGTTATGCTAATCAGAAAGATTCTCAAAAACCTTTATCTTGATTACACGAGGAGCTCACTAGCATAAATAATCTACTTATTACTGGGCTGAAAACATATAGATTAAAATAATATTTTAATGTGCAAAACGAGGCACCATTTAGAAGGCCTGCGTGGAAAGCGGCTGAAGGGGGGCTCATATATTATGACTCCGGAGAGCTGGTTGGGAGTCGTTTGTAGTGTAGTCGATCAATAAAACAGAGTGGATTGGCCGCACCAAAGAAAGGGAAAATTGGTGTCAAGGGACCCATTTAGTTTAGGTTTGCTCTGGCTAGATGCTTCCTTAATCCTCAGAGAATCGGTTTTGTTAGTCCTCGATTTGTGGGTATTTTGTGTTTCTCTACGCCGGCGTGTCTGCAAAAAAAAAAAGACAGCGCAAACCGTGTAACACGTTCACAGCCTTTGATATCGCTGCTGACGAGGAAGTGTTCCATTTCAAAGTGGTAAAATATCCCCTGAAACACACGGGAAGAATGAGATGGTTACAGATCATAAGGAGGGTGGGGGGAGGGGATAATCCTTTTTGCTTGGATTCCACTGGGTTTGTCTTGGCTTATTAAATCCATCATTTATGTGTATATACAATATGTATGTATAGATATAATTAGCTAGAACATTCTTCTTTAGTTTATGGTAATGGCAGAGGTATAGATTACACTTATGCCGCGTGCACACGATCGGACTTCCCGGCGGACTTAGTCCGGAGGACAATCCGACGGACTTTGCAGCTTTCGAGCGAACGGACTTGGCCACACACGATCACTCCAAAAGTCCGGTGGTTTTCGAACGCGGTGACGTAGAATAAGGAAGTTCATAGCCAGTAGCCAATAGCTGCCCTAGCGTCGGTTTTAGTCCGTCGGACTAGCACACAGACGACCAGATTTTTCGACCGGACTCGAGTCCAGGGGACAAATTTTAAGCCAGTAGGTCCACCGGACTTTTGGGAAGAAAAAGTCCGCTGGAGCAAACACACGATCGAATTGTCCGACGGACTCTGGTCTGCCGGACTAAGTCCGCCGGAAAGTCCGATCGTGTGTACGCGGCATAATATTTGTGCATTTGCAGACAAGCAAGACTACTGGTTTATATTGGAAAAATATAGACAGGTTCTCTTTGCATACTGGTATGGCTAAATCTATCTATCTATCTTTCTATTTATCTATCTATCTATCTAGTTTGCCTATCTATCTAGGCTGGCTGGCATGCCAATGAGTACAGTGAATCCTCTAGCAACCCCAAGCCAACCAATAATAGTGCAATACACCCCCAGTCATCCAATCTTGGTGCAAGACAACCCCAGCCATCTGCCATCTAATCTTGGGGCAATACACCCCCCAGCCTTTGAGTTTTGGTACAAGACATCCCCAGCCATCCAAACTTGGTGCAAGACACCCCCAGCCATCCAAACTTGGTGCCCCCCAGCCATCTAATTTTGGTGCAAGACACCCCCCAGCCATCCCGCCTTGGTTTAAGATACCCCCCAGCCTCCCATTCTTGGTGCAAAACACCTCGGAGCCATCCAATCTTGGTGCAAGGCATACCCCAGCCATCCAATCTTGGTGCAAGGCAACCCCCCGGCCATCCAATCTTGGTGCAAGACACCCCCAGCCATCCAATCTTGGTGCAAGACACCCCCAGCCATCCAATCTTGGTTTAAGACACCCCCAGCCATCAAATCTTGGTGCAAGGCATTCCCCAGCCATCCAAACTTGGTGCCCCCAGCCATCTAATTTTAGTGCAAGACACCCCCTAGCCATCCCGCCTTGGTTTAAGATACCCCCCAGCCTCCCATTCTTGGTGCAAGACACCTCCCAGCCATCCAATCTTGGTACAAGGCATCCCCCAGCCATCCAATCTTGGTGCAAGGCATCCGCCAGCCATCCAATCTTGGTGCAAGACACCCCCAGCCATCCAATCTTGGTGCAAGACACCCCCAGCCATCCAATCTTGGTGCAAGGCATCCCCCAGCCATCCAATCTTGGTACAAGGCATCCCCCAGCCATCCAATCTTGGTGCAAGGCATCCCCCAGCCATCCAATCTTGGTGCAAGACACCCCCAGTCATCCAATCTTGGTTTAAGACACCCCCAACCATCAAATCTTGGTGCAAGGCATCCCCCAGCCATCCAATCTTGGTGCAAGGCATCCCCCAGCCATCCAATCTTGGTGCAAGGCAACCCCCAGCCAACCAATCTTGGTGCAAAACAACCCCCAGCCATCCCATCTTGGTGCAAGGCATCCCGAGCCATCAAATCTTGGTGCATGGATGGACGGTCCAAAAACGACTATCAGTACCAATCTTTATTGTGTCCCAAAGCTAAGGTATTCTTGATAACTCTTAAACTACCATCCCCCCCCCCCCTACTTAAGTGCTAATAAAGAATTTTAAATACAACTTTTCTATTATTTTCTACATAACTTATTGTGGACCAATTGATGTAATTACTGGATCTCTGTGCTAGTGGGGGGGGAGGATACACCAGGGTGCTGTACATAGTTTAAAAATTTCAAATGCAAATATTTAAATGCCTTCATAGGTGGGTGTCGGTCTTGAGGAGTCGGTGTCCCTGCTTTTGGAAACAGACCTCCCCGAATAATGCTCACATGTGACGCTGAGCCTCCATGATTGAAAGAGTTAAAATCCATTGAATGAAATGGGGCGGGCCAGGGACAGTCAGGCTGGGGAGGTAAGAGCTAGATGATGCTGGATGCCCTCCAGCCAGGAAATAAGGCATGCTCTGGCTTCTTAAAGAACACTGTGATTAGATCACAGTGTGCGGTGAAATTTAAACCAAGCATTCTCAATACAGAAGCGTAACTGAAGATAAGTCTGGAGTTTAGCTTTAATACCAAAAAAATACATATAGATACTTTTTTTTTTCCCTCACTATTTACATCTCGCCGTCCCTTTAACTATCGAGGTTTTTTTTCCCAAAGATCTAGATATCCATGAAAGATCCACACAAACAAAATCTCTTAATATATTCCTTGTGATACTTCTGAATATTAATAAAAATTAATAATTAATTTTGCCTTTGGCATTGCAAGAAATACTAGTTTTAATTAGTGTAGTGTACTCCTATACAATTAAAAAATATATGATGTCCACATTTATTGGCGGCTTCTGTGATCTTTTCTTCCTGTTGTTGTCAACAAACGGCTTGGAAAAACAAGCTCGAGACTCCTCTGCTGCCTATCGAACTTACCGGTTGACTCTGCCGCACAAATTTACCATGATGTAGCCAAAACATTTTTTTCTTTTAATATCATGCATAAACTGTAGAAATGGAATTGAAAAAAATATACCATTGCTCAGAAGGCGCAACATTTTAACATTTCCGTATTTGAAAAAATATTTTCTTGTTTTTGCAATGCACTTACATTTTATAACGAACATATTAAAAGGGAAATTCTAGAGTGCTTTCTGTGAATCCTCAACTAAAACAGAGTATATGTAATGTTTAATATATATTATTATTTAACATTTTCATTATTATTATTATTATTTTAAATAATAAAAATAATATTATAATAAATATTATTATCATTAATATTATTATTATTATTAAAATGTTTCATTATCATTATTATTATTACTGTATTCAAACATGATATGTCATTAAGTACCTTTCATCCTCTTTAGCGACCCCCAATCCTTAGCAACCGCCAACCAATCATAGAGCAAGAAAACTCCCAGCCATCCAATCTTGGTGCAAGACACCCCCCCCCCCCCCCCCAGCTTCACAGTCATGATGCAAGACACCCCCAGTCCTCCAATCTTGGTACAAGACACCCTCCAGCCATCCTATCTCGGTGCAAGACACCCCCAGCCTCCCATTGTTGGTGCAAGACACCCCCAGTCCTCCAATTTTGGTGCAGGACACCTTCCAGCCATCCAATCTTGTTGCGAGACACCCCCGTCCATCCATTTTTGGTGCAAGGCATTCCCAATCTTAAAGCAAGACAACCCCAGTCATCGAATTTGTGTGCAAGAAAACCCCCAGTCATTCAATCTTAGTGCAAGACACCCCCCAGTCATCCAATCTTGATGCAGGATAAAACCCAGCCATCCAATCTTGGTGCAAGACAACCCCCAGCCATCCAATCTTGGTGCAAGACAACCCCCAGCCATCCAATCTTGATGCAAGACAACACCCAGCCATCTAATCTTGGTGCAAGACAACCCCCAGCCATCCAATCTTGATGCAAGACAACCCCCAGCCATCTAATCGTGGTGCAAGACACCCCCGGCCATCCAGTCTTGGTGCAATACATCCACTTGCCATCCAATTTTGGTGCAAGCCACCCCCAGCCATCCCACCTTGGTTCAAGAGACCCCCCTCAATATCCCAGTCTTGGTGCAAGACACCCCCAGTCTTCTAATCTTGGTGCAAGACACCCCCCAGCTATCCCATCTTGATGCTAGACACCCCCAGCCTCCCATTATTGGTGCAAAACACCCCCAGTCCTCCAATATTGGCGCAAGACACATCCTAGCTATCCCATCTTGATGCTAGACACCCCCAGCCTCCCATTATTGGTGCAAGACACCTCCCAGCCATCCAATCTTGTTGCAAGACATCCCCAGACATCCATTTGTTGTGCAAGACACACCCAGCCATCCATTTTTTGTGCAAGACACCCCCCAGTCTTACAATCTTGGTGCAAGACACCCCCCAGCTACCCCTCTTGATGCTAGACACCCCCAGCCTCCCATTATTGGTGCAAGACACCTCACAGCCATCCAACCTTGTTGCAAGACACCCCCAGACATCCATTTTTTGTGCAAGACACCCCCAGCCATCCATTTTTGGTGCAAGACACCCCCAGCCTCCCATTATTGGTGCAAGGCACCCCCAGTCATTCAATCTTGATGCAAGACACCCCCAGTCATCCAATCTCAGTGCAAGAAAACCCCCATTCATCCAATCTTGATGCAATACAACCCCCAGCCTTCCAGTCATGGCGCAAGACACCCCCAGCCATCCAATCTATTATTATCATTATTATAATTATTCAGGATTTATATAGCGCCACCAGTTTGCACAGCACATTACAATCTAAAGGGAGACAGTACAGTTACAATACAATAAAATACAAAAGGGTTAAGAGGGACCTACTCATAAGAGCTTACAATCTAATATGGTGGGGCAAGTGGTACAAAAGATAACTGTGGGGGGTGAGCTGATGGAAGAGTTAAAAGTTCAGTTGTTAGGTGGAGGTGTGATAGACTTCCCTAAAGAGATGAGTTTTCAGCGATCGCCTTAAGGTGGCCAGAGTGGGAGATAGCCGGACAGATTGAAGTAGAGAGTTCCAGAGGATAGGGGAGGCTCTGGAGAAGTCCTGGAGAGGAACATGGGAGAAGGAGACAAGAGAGCAGGAGGCCTCAGAAGGAACGGAGAATAATAGGGGGCAGTTTGGGACTTTAAGTGAAGCATACAGTATGTGCCTCCATCCCTGGTTAAGGTATAAGAAAAAGGAAAACGAGGAACGGAGCGGTGGTTTGGGTGATATTTGGAGACAAGTTTGGTGATGTTGCTGGGAGCAGAGGTATGAAGGGCTTTGTATGTTGTTGCTAATATTTTGAATTTAATTTGCAGGGCAATTGGAAGCCAGTGGGGGGATTGGCTGAGAGGGTTGGCAGACATTGATCGGTTGGCAAGGTAGATGAGTCTGTCAGCAGAGGGGATAGCCTATGGAAAGGTAGGCCTATGAGAAGGGAGTTGCAATAGTCAAGGCGAGAGATAACGAGGGAATGGTGGTTTCATTATTTCAAAATTATTTTGATTATTGATTATTGCAAATCTTAGAGATGATACGGAGGTGAAGTCTACAAGGTTTTGATAGCGATTGAATTTGTGGCCAAAAGGACAGGTCAGAGTCTAGGATCAGTCCTAGTGGTGTGAGGGGAGGAACTGATAGTTGTATTATGGTTCTTGAATGAAAAGCCAGGGAGGAGGCCACGTGCAGGGGGGAATATATACCTCCTGACCAGCCCTCACCATGCGTCACAGCCAGATATACTCACCCATCCTTGCTTCCTTACCATCTTCCCACTGCAGGAGTCCACCTTAAGTAAGCACCAGTGTCAAATACTGTTAAATTGAACTCAAGTGCATGACATCACTAGGCGCCATTAGCACATTTCCCTGAATTATGAAAGGTTAGTGATCACTGCCTTGCTTGACAAAACAGTCGGGGTCCCCTACTGTTTCTGCACAATCCATCATTTTTTGATGATGGTAGTAAACACTGAGTACGCAAAGGTCTAGATGAGTGAACATCTGAAAAGTTTGACCAGTTGTGGCTCAGCTGAACTTTTTAAAAAACTAGTAAACCTCCAAAATTCTGAATTTATGACTTGGAAGTCTTATTGAAGTCAAATTGGAAATCCACACAGGACTCCAAAAAGTGGGAATTACTAGTTTGGGAAATCCCTGGTAGCCCTACCTGGCAGGAAAATGGGGCCAAAATCCATCTCAGCCACTTCCTTTAATAAGTCCACCAGGGATACTAAGATAGATGGGTGAGACCTTGTGGCATTGGCAATCAAGCTAAGGGTGCCCAAGCAATAGAAGAAGCCGATATAATGCAGCATGGGAGAAGGAGACAAGAAGGGAGTTGCAATAGTCAAGGCCTTCTGCACAAAATGGAAGAGTAACTGTAATGCCGCGTACACACGTACGGACTTTTCCCGGCGGACCTAAGTCCAGCGGACAATCCGCTGGACTTTCCAGCTGGGTACGCTGGACTAAAAAGCGAACGGACTTGACCACACACGATCACGCAAAAAGTCCGACGGTTCACGCGATGACGTACAGCACGTACGACGGGACTAGAAAACGAAAAAATACTAGAAAAATACTTGCTACTGAGCATGCGTCCTTTTGGTACGCCGGACCATACTACACACGACCGGATTATCCGCTGGACTGCCAAGTCCAGCGGATAATTTGAAAACAAAACTTGAAACTTTAGTCCGCCGTACTTTGGCCAAAAAAAGTCCGCCGGCGCCCACACACGAGGGGATTATCCGCTGGACTTCGGTCCAGCGGATAATCCCGCGGGATAGTCCCTTCGTGTGTACGCGGCATAACTCAAACCCCTCTTGTTGGTTCTTAAGGAGCATCCACAGAATCAGGCAGATTGGAGGAAAGATGTACACCAGAAAAATACCAAGGATGGGCCATAAACCTCATTTCGAATTGTTGTAAATGGTAAGTCTGTGGTTGGAAGATGATGCCATTAAAAGGGAACTGCAGTCTGCTCACATAATTTGTAATAAAAAAAATCTTTGCCAGTCTGGATCTTCCCTCCAACCACTTTGCATATTATTTTATATATACTGTGATTCTGTACTTGCCAAATATGCTGCAGAAATCTCCCTCCACTGAGTCTGGCTGCAGCCATTTTAACTGTGGGCAGCTGAAGCTGCTGCCTGTTCACTTCCTGGATTTACACAGACACACACCTCCAGCTCTGCCGCTCTCATTGGCCCTCTCATGACTCATCCCCTCTCCCTTCCTAGCAAACTCTCATGAGAGTGAGAGAGAGAGCTGTGCATGATGTCATAAGCCTAGGCTTTTTTCCAGACAAGAAACAGAAAGTGGGCTTCATAAGGTATTTACTGACAGAAAAAAAATGTTTTACTATGCAAAGTTAAAACAACAACAAGGACAGAAGATTTAATAGATGGAAAGATGAAAAAAATTATTAAAGTTCCGCTTTAAGTTCACATTTGAAACACCCCATATCCTGAAGATCATGGTAAATATCAGTGATTTAAGGCCTATTTATTGTGGTCACTGAATCTGCGACCCAACCTAACTACTGTGATGTTTTCAAATCTTGGAAGGTAGCAAGTCATCAAGACCCAGAGGTTCTGCTCTGCCCACTGGAAGAATTTGGCTGCTATCTACAAAATAGCTAGGCTCCTTGTACCTTCTTGTTTTTCCACATTTGCCACTGTGGTCTTGTTGAGCTCCCCACCGTCTGCCACTGGCATCTGTAGTAAGGGTGGTTCAAAGGCCATGACCCAGAAACCTGCCTTGAGTCAGACTGGAAGTCACTGTCCACCCTATCAGAGAGAGAGGGAAGATTTAAAGTGGAAGTAAACCCTCCTATCGTTCTTTAGCCAAGGAAGCTGCCATCTTGGCCTCAGTTTAATCTTCAACTGTCATGATTTCTGCACAGGTGATCGGTTATGGACCAGCCATTGGATGGTTTGACAGTTTGGTTGAGAGCACAACCAATGTGACAGTTAGCATTTCTGGCATTCCGGGAATGTAACTGTTTTTTTGAAACTATTAAAATTGATGGGTTTACTTCCGCTTTAAAAGAGCCAGGAGAACTTGCTTAGTAATAAGCAGTTCTACTAATTTAGCAGCCATTGGTCCCATCTTCCCAAAAGCCTTTGGTGAAACCAAGCAACCAAAAATAGTATTTCAAATTCACTTAAAATTCAGATGGTATATTCAAATTTAGACTTGAATGTGCCATCCGGGTTCCATTAAATTGGTCTGAATTTAACATCATCAAAAACTCAGTATCAATTCTACTTAAGAGTCACCCACATGTGTACACCAAGAACATCCACTTCTCTTCTAATCGCATGTTCTGTGTATACCGAATTAGTATGGACAAGCTGCCTTTTTCAGCATCCTCGTTCCCAGCCTTGATGTGCCATACTTGGCTATGACATGTGAACTTGTTATGCCGTGTACACACGGTCGGAATTTCCGACAACAAATGTTCGATGGCCGCTTGCTGTCGGAAATTTCCGACCGTGTGTAGGCTCCATCGGACATTTTCCGTCGGAATTTCCGACAAACAAACTTTGAGATCTGCATCTCAAATTTTCCGACAACAAAATCTGTTTTGATCGTGTGTACACAATTCCGACGCACAAAATTCCACGCATGCTCGGAATCAAGCAGAAGAGCCGCACCGGCTATTGAACTTCAATCTTCTCGCCTCGTCGTACGTCACCGCGTTCTTGACGTTCGGAATTTCCGACAACATTTGTGTGACTGTGTGTATGTAAGTTTGAGACAACATCCGTCGGAAAAAAAAACATGGATTTTGTTGTCGGAATGTGCGATAGTGTGTACGGGCATAAGTGTTAGCCCCCCCGTAGACACGGTCGGAAATTCCGACCACAAAATCTGTCAGATTTTTTCAGACGGATTTTGTCCGACACTGGTGTTGCATACACACGGTCGGACAAAGTTGTTGGAAAATCTGATCATTCTAAACGTGGTGACTTTCGTTGCGTACGACGGAACTACGTAGAGGCTAGTAGCCAATAGCTTTGGTCTCATAATTTGATCTGAGCATGCATGGCACTTTGTCCGTCGGAATTCTCTACACACGATCGGAAAAAGTCCGATCGGACTTTGTTGTCGGAAAATTTGAGAGCGGGATCTCAAATTTTTTCCGTTGTAAATTCCGACGGAAAAAGTCCAATGGAGCCCACACACGGGTGGATTTTCCGACAACATGGTCCGATTGGACATTTTCCATCTGAATTTCTGACCCTGGGTACAGGGGCTTTACTGAAGCTGGCCAGTTGACCATCATGAAGGGGGTTAGGACAAGACAGTTGGCCTAGGGCCCTGAACACATAGACTGATATGTTCCTAAAAATGTCCTAAAAATCTCTCCACATTCATGATGGTCAACTGGCCAGCTTCAGTAAAGCCCCTGTACCCAGGGTCGGAAATTCCGATGGAAAAAGTCTGATGGAGCCCACACACGGGTGGATTTTCCGACAACATGGTCCGATCGGACATTTTCCGTCGGAATTTCCGACCCTGGGGACGGGGGCTTATACTGAAGCTGGGCAGTTGACCATCATGAAGAGGGTTAGGACAAGACAGTGAGCCTAGGGCCCTGAACACATAGACTGATATTTTCCTAAAAATGTCCTAAAACTCTCTCCACATTCATGATGGTCAACTAGCCAGCTTCAGTATAAGCCCCTGTACCCAGGGTCAGAAATTCCGACGGAAAAAAGTCAGATGGAGCCCACACACGGGTGGATTTTCCGACAACATGGTCCGATCGGACATTTTTCGTCGGAATTTCCGACCCTGGGTATGGGGGCTTATACTGACGCTGGCCAGTTGACCATCATGAAGGGGGCTAGGGCAAGACAGTTGGCCTAGGGCCCTGAACACATAGACTGATATTTTCCTAAAAATGTCCTAAAACTCTCTCCACATTCATGATGGTCAACTGGCCAGCTTCAGTATAAGCCCCTGTACCCAGGGTCGGAAATTCCGATGGAAAAAGTCAGATGGAGCCCACACACGGGTGGATTTTCCGACAACATGGTCCAATCGGACATTTTCTGTCTGAATTTCTGACCCTGGGTACAGGGGCTTATACTGAAGCTGGCCAGTTGACCATCATGAAGGGGGTTAGGGCAAGACAGTTGGCCTAGGGCCCTGAACACATAGACTGATATGTTCCTAAAAATGTCCTAAAACTCTCTCCACATTCAAACTATAGTTTGCTAAATTATGTTGGAGCATGTATGCAAAAAAGCCCCTAAAATGTTGATTCACATGAGCGCTCATAATGCAAGATCTCAATACTTAGATGGCGTACGCAGGCATGGCTGTCTCCACTTCATGTACGCTGAGAAGACATGAAGCTACACAATGTTCCTGGTTTGTTTCCTTCCTCTCTTAACACATCGATCTCTGTGAAACAGTCAACTAAACTGAAGCCTGAGATTTCATGTGGCATATCTATCTATCCTTTTCTGTTTGACGTGTCTTTTCATTGTTTTTCATCTGCAAGAATCCACCAAAGAGTCCTTTTTCTGAGACACTACCAAAGTCCCCCACTGTTACCTTGTATCATGTTCCTCGCTGCGCGGGTAGGGAGAGCTGAAGCCACTTTGTCTGATGGAAATGTTCTACCACACGCTGGGATGGCACGGCGAGTATAGCACTTGCTACAAAAGCAAGAGGAATACTCTGGTGGCAGAAAAAGTTTAGAAGCTAGCAAAGAGAAAAAAATATCAGAAGGACTAGAGAAGAAAAAAAAAAAAACCTTCTTCATATATCACAATATTGATTGTAACAAGTATTCCTCGATATAACGGATTCATGTCTTGCCATTCTCCAAACGACTAACAGCATTTGTCAGATGAATAAGCCCTTTCATAACTAGTGCAATTTTTATTTGGTCTTTTATGAAAAATCGGTGCGGAAGCAATGCATACAAATGTTCCCCCCCGTCATATCTGGATGGAAGGGCTGTATAGCTGGAAATGGAAGTATGCATAGTTCATGTTTCATCAGTGGAAGTTTCATTGTTTGGTAT
Source organism: Lithobates sylvaticus (assembly GCA_028564925.1). Classification (NCBI taxonomy): domain Eukaryota; kingdom Metazoa; phylum Chordata; class Amphibia; order Anura; family Ranidae; genus Lithobates; species Lithobates sylvaticus. The sequence continues at coordinate 5,953,883 of CM053034.1, read as the reverse complement.
GAATGCTGCCTTTATGCAAACAACTGTTTCTGGAAACTAGAGGAAGCAACGGATTTTAGAAACAATTTTGGTTTGTTAAGGAGATGGTCACCAGTGGCCTCCTTTGGAACAGCGGACATCATTGAAAAATTGGGGCTGATTTACTAAGATGAATGCGCTGCACCGGTTCATACCTTAATTGGTGCGCCGGAGTGAATAAGCGCAACACATAATATGCCGGTGCACCGCGATAATAATATACTGGCGCACGCGATAATAATATGCCATTGATACTAGCGCACGCTGTTATCATTAACAGTCCATTCACACAGGGGCAACACGACTTCCAGCGCGACTTGGGGTGACTTACAACACGACTTGGGGTGACTTACAACACGACTTGGGATGACTTACAACACGACTTGGGGCGACTTACAACACGACTTGGGGCGACTTACAACACAACTTTAAGTCACCCCCAAGCCAGGTGACTTTAATTAAAAAAAAAAAAAGGCATTGGTTCCCCTCCAAGAGCATACCAGGCCCTTCAGGTCTGGTATGGATATTTGTCAGTTTTAACACTTTTGTCACTTTTTTGATGAAATGGTAGGGGTACCTTTGTACCCCCTTACCATTTCACACAGGGGGAGCGGGATCTGGGGGTCCCCTTGTTAAAGGGGGCTTCCAGATTCCGATAAGCCCACCGCCCGCGCAGACCCCCACAACCACCGGCCAGGGTTGTGGGGATGAGGCCCTTGTCCTCATCAACATGGGGACAAGGTGCTTTGGGGGGGACCCCAAAGCACCCTCCGAATGTTGAGGGCATGTGGCCTGGTACGGTTCAGGAGGGGGGGCGCTCTCTCGTCCCCCCTCTTTTTTTCCTTAATGCTAACATGACCTGTTTGCAAATAGCCTTAAAAGAAAACATAGAAGTGAACCAGCGTAAAAAAAGTGGAAACAAAAGGTAATAACTGCAGGGGATGATCAGATAGACAAAATTGAAAATACAGTTGTTAGGTGTGGGTAGGATAGGCTTCCCTGAAGAGGAGAGTTTTCAGGGATCGTCTAAAGGCTAATAGAGTAGGAGTAAACCCCTCGGCGTCAGATCGCTGCTGGCTTTGCCGTAGGGACCGTGGCACTTTGCTTCATATCTACTGGCAATGTCCACTTTTGCAATCATATTGAAGGTCGTTTCAAGATCTTCTTCACTGATTGTTTGAAGTAGACTTTTGTCCCAAAATTTTCTTGCTAGGGCTACTCCGCTTCAGGTTGCCCAGGCTGGCTAAGAAGTTGGCGCGCCATATGCTGACAGCTGCTAGGTGTCTGGTGGCCCTCCATTGGAAGCAGCAAACACCACCGACCTCCATTGAACTGTATGCTAGGATTAAGGATGTGAAAATTGTGGAGTCCCTTTCTGCCTTGCAGATAAGCTGGAATGTCATAATGTGGTATGGGGGCCCTGGCATTTGTGAGAGGATCTCCTACGAGGCTGCACTATTTCTTGCTGACCGTTGTACCAGTGTTCTCTACCCCCAGGAGTGATGAGCTCAGGACCCTATCTTCTTCTGGTCTTTTTCTTTCTTTGCCTTTCTCTTTCTGTTGTTTCTTGGATGATTTATGAGGGCATCAAGCTGGATATCGGACCTCCTCCCTGGGCCCTGTACTGTTTCAAGTGGTCCCTTCGGGATTGTATTCTTGTGATAACGTTCTTTAAGTTAGACTGTTCATTATATCGTTTTTGCTAAATTATTATAATCGCCACTTGAAGATGTCTTGCTGATTCAATCCATGAGCCTTTTTTCAACCTATGTTTTTATTGTATACTGGTCAGTTGTTGGCTTTGTCAATTATTAAATAAAAAGCTAAGCTCCTCAGGATATCAGTCACAATGTCCCCTTTAAATCTGCTGACTCTAGCACACAAGGGATGGCCTCAACACACAATCTCTAGGATCTCTCTCACTGGTCTGTACTCACAAATATCTTTGGAAAATTGGTTGCCTCCTTCCAATATTCTTGTGGCACCTCACTTGTAATACTAGACTAGATCCTCAGATGACAGTCCCCTAATGCCGCGTACACACGATCGGAATTCTCGTCGGAAAAAGCTCTGATGGTTTTCCCGACGGAATTTCGCTCAAACTGTGAATGAATGAATGATTTGTATAGCGCTGCAAATGCGAACTGAATCGCCTCAAGGCGCTTGGTCTGTCATTGTTGTCCTGCTTTATTAGAAGAGGTAGGTCTTGAGTTTTTTCCTGAAGGCCCGATGGTTTTCTTCCAAGAGGATGTTGTTTAGCCGAGGTCCCTGTACTGCGAATCTTCGCTCTCCCTTAGATCTGTAGCGGGCTTTGGGGTCTTGCCTACACACGTTCACACCAAATTCCGATCGTCAAGAATGCGGTAACGTACAACACTACAACGAGCCGAGTTCAATTGCTTCCGAGCATGCGTCAAATTGTTTCCGAGCATGCATAGGAATTTTACGCGTCAGAATTGCTACAGACGATCGGAATTTCCGATAGAAACCTTTTCCGTCGGAAAAATTGAGAACATGCTCTCAATTTTTTGCTTTCGGAAATTCGGCCAGCAAATTTCCGAAGGAGCCTACACACGGTCGCATTTTCCTGATTAAAAAAGCTCTAATCTGTCTTTTTCTGTCCGGAATTCAGATCGTGTGTACGCGGCATTAGTCAGCTTTCAGCGACTCTCAGTAGCATAGACCCTCAGTTAGCCCAAATTATGCCTCGGCTCCCTGCAGGTACATGACAAAAAATGGCCTAGGGGCTTGCAGCCCCCCTAGGCTGTGATCTCCTCCTCAGGAAAAGAGGCGAGACTGCTCTCTGTCCCAGAGTTTTTATACACACTACCAGTCACCATCTGGGCATTCCTCCCTAGGGATTGGCCAGGGCTGTATGAATATTCAGGATAAATGAAAGAAGGGCGCTTCTGGATAACAGTGTAGACCAGAGGGGATGTCCCCAACAGTTCATATAAACCCCTTTAGAGAAGAACTATACAAAATACTGGCTTGTGAAATTTACAAACGCAACAATTTAGAAATTGGATGAAAGGTTTAGCTCTGGGAAACACTTTTTGAATTTTATATACAACTACCGTATTTATCGGCGTATAACACGCACCGGCGTATAACACGCACCCCAAGTTTAGGAGGGCATTTTAAGGAAAAAAAGTTTTAGGAGGGAAGTTTAGGGAAAAAAAACATTTAAGCGTCATTTGCAGCTTGCCCAGCGTCATTTGCAGCTTGCCCAGCGTCATTGGCAGCCTTGCCCAGCGTCATTGGCAGCCTTGCCCAGCGTCATTTGCAGCCTTGCCCAGCGTCATTGCAGCTTGCCCAGTGTCATTGTAGCTTGCCCAGTGTCATTGTAGCTTGCCCAGTGTCATTGCAGCTTGCCCAGTGTCATTGCAGCTTGCCCAGTGTCATTGCAGCTTGCCCAGTGTCATTGCAGCTTGCCCAGTGTCATTGTAGCTTGCCCAGTGTCATTGTAGCTTGCCAGCCTCATTTGCAGTCTTGTCCGGGTTTAAATTTCCCGCCGCCGAGACGCTCTGTCGCGTGCGCCGCCGAAAAAGACCGAAGCGCCGCCGAAAAAGACCGAAGCGCCCCCGGAAAAGACTGAGCCGACTGTTCACCTCCGCTCGCGGTCCCGCCTCCCTGCTGTTTCCGGAGCGAGCGCAGGGAGGCGGGACTACGAGCGGAGCCGAACAGTCGGCTCAGTCTTTTCTGGCGCCGCTTCGGTTTTTTCCGCCCGCAATTCGGTCTTTTTCGGCAGCGCTCGCTATTTTTCGGCGGCGCTTGCCATTTTTGTCCCTTTTTTGGGGGGGGGGTATCGGCGTATAACACGCACCCACGACTTTCCCTCGATTTTAATGGGGGAAAAGTGCGTGTTATACACCGATAAATACTGTATATAGATCAGACCAAAATGAGCGACAAATGAGGAGGAAACAAGGACAGAGGGACTTTGCTCCAAATCAGGGACGGTCCCTCGAAATCAGGGACAGTTGGAAGCTATGAGACTGCAGTTCCTCTTTAAATAAATGCTGATTATTGTAAGTACCCCTGTCAATAGTAAATGGCTTGTCTCACCTCTGTAACTGATACATCTGCAGGGCAACTTGTCCTTTTGGAAAACAACAGACTGACTGGCTGGATCACCAGGTAAAACTATAAGAAGAAAGACAGCCTAAAAAGAAAACAAAGGCAGCCATCCCATCTAAGAATTGGTACGCTGCGATACAATAAACGTTTGCTTCTGGGTTTAATAACGCTTTAAGACCAATTTTTGAAAAACCTTCAGCGTCTTTTTTTTTTTTTTTTAGCAATTTGGTTTAGATATTTTAATGTCATCTAAAGGCACTCCATTACTTTTCAACACAAAGAAATATTTATATTTTTTTCTAAGTGGTGCTAATTGGGTTGGAATTTTCCGAGGATCCGATTTGAATAGATAAGAGTAATATAAGTATTAGCATGCAAATTTTCCTTGCAGAGCCCTTCGCACTGCAAAGCACCGACGGTTAGATCTCTAGTCTAAATAAAGGTCATTAGGGCAGGACTTAGGGTGGTGGGGGGGCCCCTGGGCTTGAGTCATTTTCGGGCCCTACCATCTATACATTACCACCGTATTTATCGGCGTATAACACACGCCGGCATATAACACACATCCCAAGTTTAGGAGGGAATTTTACAGGAAAAAAAAATTTTAAAAAAAAAAAAAAAAAAACTTACATTTAAATGCCCATCAATGCAGCATTATCAGTGTCCATCTGCAGCCTTTTCAGTGTAGCCTTGTCATTTTGCAGCCTTGCCCCAGTGTCATTTGCAGCCTTGAAGTTTAAAAATGGCGCCGCAGTCCCGAGCGGAGCCGAGTGTACTCGGCTCGACTCACAGTCACAGACATCCCAACCAGCAAAAACTAATTTCAGGGAGGTGACGCAACGCGACAAGACCCCCCCCCCCCCCCACATGACACGTTAGTATATGTGTGAACATTTTCTGTATGTGTGTGTGTATAATGTCACTCATATGCGGCCTATGTCACACATATACACCGTATATCACTCACATACAGCCTATGTAGGCTGTGTGTGTGAGTGATGTGAGTTGTATATATGCAAGACACACTACAGGAGATGGTCAGAGACTGCAGACATGATACGAGAGATGGTCAGAGACTGCAGACATGATACAGGAGATGGTCAGAGACTGCAGGCATGATACGAGAGATGGTCAGAGACTGCAGACGACATGATACGAGAGATGGTCAGAGACTGGATACATGGTCAGAGACTGCAGACATGATACGAGAGATGGTCAGAGACTGCAGGCATGATACGAGAGATGGTCAGAGACTGCAGACGACATGATACGAGAGATGGTCAGAGACTGCAGGCATGATACGAGAGATGGTCAGAGACTGCAGACATGATACGAGAGATGGTCAGAGACTGCAGGCATGATACGAGAGATGGTCAGAGACTGCAGGCATGATACGAGAGATGGTCAGAGACTGCAGGCATGATACGAGAGATGGTCAGAGACTGCAGGCATGATACGAGAGATGGTCAGAGACTGCAGGCATGATACGAGAGATGGTCAGAGACTGCAGGCATGATACGAGAGATGGTCAGAGACTGCAGGCATGATACGAGAGATGGTCAGAGACTGCAGGCATGATACGAGAGATGATCAGAGACTGCATTTATGGTTGAACTCAGTGTACAAGTATATAGTATTGCAGGGCTGTGCCACTCTGCAAGATAAAGTAAGTAATCCTATAATAAAGTACAACAAGTGACAAGGCAGCAGCACATTTAATTTCCAAAATAATTTTTTTCTTACAAACAGTGATCTGGTCAGGATTAGTGGAGAGCAGTAAACAGTTAATGGGTCTGTGAAAATTCTAGCCTGAATCAGAAGTAAATCCTTCACAAAAACATCAAACTATGCAGCACACACAGAGCTCTGGCTAAATAGCTGAGCTGAAATGGTTAACAGCCAGCCTTGTGTGACCCCACACTGGACACAATGCAGGTGGGCTGCAGGGTCTTCCAGAGATCTTATCAGTGCAGTGTGCAGCTATAAAAAAAAAAAAAAAAGAAAGAAGGATTACAGAGTGAAGGGGAGGCTGATCAGTAACATTACACTGTCTGAAGACATACATTTCTGGAAGACGCTGTCCAGCCAGCATTACTGTGCAGGGCTCCCCACCATCTTCTTTCCATTCAGCCAGAATGATGTATGCTGCAGGAATTTGTTGTGATCATACCTTCCTCTGTCCTCCTCGGGCTTCAGGTACTGTCTATCTCCCTCCTGGTGCCCCCATTCAGCACCTGTGTAGTCAAATGTGGCGGGCTGGAGAGGGGGAGGGTTACACTCTGCACACTTGCTCCTCCAGCCCTCGCTGTTAGACATTCCTCAGCCCCGCCTCCTGTTCACAGCACAGCCCCTGCCTCTGCTTCTCTCTCTCTCTCTCAGCAGCTGACAGGGGCCCTCTGAGTGACAGGCTCATCTAATCTATGTATCTCGGTGGGGCTGGCGGTGGGCGGGGGGGCTGGCGGGGCCCCCTATTGGGCGGGGCCCATGGGCTTGAGCCCAGTCAAGCCCAATGGTAAGTCCGGCCCTGGTGCCCCCTACATTAATTGTCCCTATCAGAGTGCCCCCTTACATCAACTGTCCCCTCCCGAGTGCCCCCTACATTAATTGTCCCTATCAGAGTGCCCCTTACATCAACTGTTCCCATCAGAGTGCCCCTTACATCAACTGTCCCCATCAGAGTCCCACCTTACATTAATTGGCCCTATTAGAGTGCCCCCTTACATCAACTGTTCCCATCAGAGGGCCCCTTACATCAGTTACCTCCATCAGCGTGCCCCTTACATGAACTGTTCCCATCAGAGTCCCACCTTACATTAATTGTCCCCATCAGAGTGCCCCCTTCCATCAACACTTCCCATCTGAGTGCCCCCTTACTTAAACTGTCCCCATCAGAGTGCCCCCTACATTAATTGTCCCTATTAGAGTGCCCCCTTACATCAACTGTTCCCATCAGAGTGCCCCTTACATCAGTTACTCCCATCAGAGTGCCCCTTACATCAACTGTCCCCATCAGAGAGCCCCCTTACATCAACTGTCCCCATCAGAGAGCCCCCTTACATCAACTGTCCCCATCAGAGTGCCCCTTACATCAGTTACCCCCATCAGAGTGCCCCTTACATCAATGGTCCCCATCAGAGTGCCCCCTACATTAATTGTCCCTATCAGAGTGCCCCCTTACACCAACACTTCCAATCTGAGTGCCCCCTTACATAAACTGTCCCCATCAGAGTGCCCCCTTACATCAACTGTTCCCATCAGAGTGCCCCTTACATCAGTTACTCCCATCAGAGTGCCCCTTACATCAACTGTACCCCATCAGAGAGCCCCCTACATTAATTGTCCCTATCAGAGTGCCCCCTTACACCAACACTTCCCATCTGAGTGCCCCCTTACATAAACTGTCCCCCATCAGAGTGCCCCCTTACATCAACTGTTCCCATCAGAGTGCCCCTTACATCAGTTACTCCCATCTGAGTGCCCCTTACATCAGTTGCCCCTTACATGAACTGTTCCCATCAGAGTGCCCCTTACACCAGTGACCCCCTACAGAGTGCCCCCTTACATCAACTGTCCCCATCAGAATCCCACCTTACATTGAATTGTCCTCATCAGAGTGCCCCCTTCCATCAACACTTCCCATCTGAGTGCCCCCTTACATCAACTGTCCCCATCAGAGTGCCTCTTACATCAACTGTCCCCATCAGAGTGCCTCTTACATCAATTGCCCCCATCAGTGTGCCCCCTTACATTAATTATTCTTATCAGAGTGCCACCTTACTAGGGTTGTCCCAATACCGATACTAGGCCCTTACATCATCTGTCCCCATCAGAGTGCCCCTTACATCAATTGTCCCCATCAGAGTGCCCCTTTACAATAATTGTTGAAGTACAGTAGACTTACAGGCTAGACCACCAAATGAAAATAAAGGAAAGATTGGTAAACTGCAATATAATAAATGTTTGCCTTTGACTTTAAGAACATTTCGGGAGTTAGGTTAGGGGGGGGGGGGTTAGGTGAATGTTACTGTCAGGGCTACTTTTGGGTTTAATACAACTTTAAGGATCTACTACAAAGTCATCCTTCAGTATAGAAATATCATGACCCTTTAGGCTTTCCTCACACATGCAGCCAGTGACGGGCCGTACATAAGGGGCGCAGGGGCATCACCCCCCTAATCCATGCGCCCGCCCCCTAATCTACATGCAGAGCACCAGACACATGGATTCCAAAGGTTTTTTTTTTTTGAAGCACATGATTAGAGCCTGAGGCTCTTATTGGCTTCAAAAATGGGTGGGCTTGGGGCACAGAGCCCTGCGCCCTGAGCCCACCCAGTTGTGTGACATTAGTGAATTAATATTCACTATTGTCTTCCTGATTCTCCTTCCTGCCAATGAGAAAGTGGGTCCTGAGACCCGATTGGCCAGAGAGTCTTAGGACCTGCTTCCTGTTCGGCCACTAAGAGAAGCAACGGCCCCCGGAGCTTGGAAGAGTCAGGAAGCAGCTCAGCTGGTGCTCCTCTCCCTCCTCTTCTAGGGACGGCTCGTCCACAGCCACATCCAGCACTCCCTGGCTCGGACAGTGGAGGGGAATGACTGAAGTTCCGCTTTAATTCCACATTTGAAATACCCCATATCCTAAAGATCATGGTAAATATCAGTGATTTAAGGCCTATTTATTGTGGTCACTGAATCTGCGACCCAACCTAACCACTGTGATGTTTTCAAATCTTGGAAGATAGCAAGTCATCAAGACCGTGAGGTTCTGCTCTGCCCACTGGAAGAATTTGACTGCTATCTACAAAACAGCTAGGCTCCTTGTACCTTCTTGTTTTGCCACATTTGCCTCTGTGGTCTTGTTGAGCTCCCCACCATCTGCCACTGGCATCTGTAGTAAGGGTGGTTCAAAGGCCATGACCCAACAACTTGCCTTGAGTCAGACTGGAAGTCACTGTCCACCCTATCAGAGAGAGAGAGAAGAATTAATAGAGCCAGGAGAACTTGCTCAGTAATAAGCAGTTCTACTAATTTAGCAGCCATTGGTCCCATCTTCACAAAAGCCTTTGGTGAAACCAAGCAACCAAAAATAGTATTTCAAATTCACTTAAAATTCAGATGGCATATTCAAATTTAGACTTGAATGTGCCATCCGGGTTCCATTAAATTGGTCTGAATTTAACATCATCAAAAACTCTCAATTCTACTTAAGAGTCACCCACATGCGTACACCCAGAACATCCACTTCTCTTCTAATGACATGTTCTGGGTATACTGAATAAGTATGGACAAGCTGCCTTTTTTTAGCATCCTCATTCCCAGCCTTGGTGTGCCATACTTGGCTATGACATGTGAACTTGTTATGCCGCGTACACATGGTCAGAATTTCCGACAACAAATGTTCTGCAGAAAACTGGGGGTGATGTGGGGTGATGTGAGGAAGTATAGTTATAACTGTCCAAGTAACAAATATGCCCAAAATAGAATGAGAAAGTAACTTTCTGAACAAGCCTCCTGCACCTGCAAATACACTTAGAACCGCGTGAGGTCAATTTATGCAGCATTTGCGCGTGTTCTAGTGCTTTGGTTTACTGCGTCGGCAAAATCTTAGTAAATGTCAAGCCACGTAAATGCATTTGCATAAGTTGAACGGGCGCACCTCTCAACTTGACTTTTTTTTTATTTTACGCTGGTTCACTTCTATGTTTTTTTTAAGGCTATTTGCACACAGGTCATGTTAGCATTAAGGAAAAAAAAATTAAGGAAAAAAAATGGCGTTGGGTTCCCCCTTTAAAATCCACACCAGGCCCTTATCCGAGCACGCAACCTGGCAGGTCGCAGGAAAAGAGAGCGTCCCCCCTCCTGAACCGTACCAGTCCAAATGCCCTCAACATTGGGAGGGTGCTTTGGGTTCCCCCCCAAAGCACCTTGTCCCCATGTTGATGAGGACAAGGGCCTCATCCCCACAACCCTGGCCGGTTGTTGTCGGAAATTTCCGACCGTGTGTAGGCTCCATCGGTCATTTTTCGTCGGAATTTCCGACAAACAAAATTTGAGATCTGGATCACAAATTTTCCGACATCAAAATCCGTTGTCGTAAATTCCGACGCACAAAATTCCATGCATGCTCGGAATCAAGCAGAAGAGCCGCACTGGCTATTGAACTTCAATTTTCTCGTCTTGTCGTACGTCACCGCGTTCTTGGCTTTCGGAATTTTCAACAACATTTGTGTGACCGTGTGTATGCAAGACAAGTTTGAGCCAACATCCGTCGGAAAAAAAACATGGATTTTGTTGTCGGAATGTGCGATCGTGTGTACGCGGCATTAGTCTTATACTGAAGCTGGCCAGTTGACCATCATGAAGGTGGTTAGGGCAAGACAGTTGGCCTAGGGCCCTGAACACACAGAGTGATATTTTCCTACAAATGTCCTAAAACTCTCTCCACATTCAAACTATAGTTTGCTAAATTATGTTGGAGCAAAAAAACCCCTAAAATGTTGATTCACATGAGCGCTCATAATGCAAGATCTCAATACTTAGATGGCGTACGCAGGCATGGCTGTCTCCACTTCATGTACGCTGAGAAGACATGAAGCTACACAATGTTCCTGGTTTGTTTCCTTCCTCTCTTAACACATCGATCTCTGTGAAACAGTCAACTAAACTGAAGCCTGAGATTTCATGTGGCATATCTATCTATCCTTTTCTGTTTGACGTGTCTTTTCATTGTTTTTCATCTGCAAGAATCCACCAAAGAGTCCTTTTTCTGAGACACTACCAAAGTCCCCCACTGTTACCTTGTATCATGTTCCTCGCTGCGCGGGTAGGGAGAGCTGAAGCCACTTTGTCTGATGGAAATGTTCTACCACACGCTGGGATGGCACGGCGAGTATAGCACTTGCTACAAAAGCAAGAGGAATACTCTGGTGGCAGAAAAAGTTTAGAAGCTAGCAAAGAGAAAAAAATATCAGAAGGACTAGAGAAGAAAAAAAAAAAACCTTCTTCATATATCACAATATTGATTGTAACAAGTATTCCTCGATATAACGGATTCATGTCTTGCCATTCTCCAAACGACTAACAGCATTTGTCAGATGAATAAGCCCTTTCATAACTAGTGCAATTTTTATTTGGTCTTTTATGAAAAATCGGTGCGGAAGCAATGCATACAAATGTTCCCCCACGTCATATCTGGATGGAAGGGCTGTATAGCTGGAAATGGAAGTATGCATAGTTCATGTTTCATCAGTGGAAGTTTCATTGTTTGGTATGAATGCTGCCTTTATGCAAACAACTGTTTCTGGAAACTAGAGGAAGCAACGGATTATAGAAACAATTTTGGATTGTTAAGGAGATGGTCACCAGTGGCCTCCTTAGGAACAGCGGACATCATTGAAAAATTGGGGCTGATTTACTAAGATGAATGCGCTGCTCAGGTTCATACCTTAATTGGTGCGCCAGAGAAATTATTAATTGAGCGTATGAACCGGCGCACGAATAAGCGCAACACATAATACGCCGGTGCACCGCGATAATAATATACCGCCGCACGCGATCATAATATGCCATTGATAATAGCGCACGCTGTTATCATTAACAGTCCATTCACACAGGGGCAACACGACTTCCAGCACGACTTGGGGTGACTTACAACACGACTTGGGGTGACTTACAACACGACTTGGGGCGACTTACAACACGACTTTAAGTCACCCCCAAGCCACGCGACTTTAATTAAAAAAAAAACGGCATGGGTTCCCCTCCAAGAGCATACCAGGCCCTTCAGGTCTGGTATGGATATTTGTCATTTTTAACACTTTTGTCACTTTTTTGATGAAATGGTAGGTACCCCCTTACTATTTCACACAGGGGGGAGCGGGATCTGGGGGTCCCCTTGTTAAAGGGGGCTTCCAGATTCCGATAAGCCCACCGCCCGCGCAGACACCCACAACCACCGGCCAGGGTTGTGGGGATGAGGCCCTTGTCCTCATCAACATGGGGACAAGGTGCTTTGGGGGGGGACCCCAAAGCACCCTCCCAATGTTGAGGGCATGTGGCCTGGTACGGTTCAGGAGGGGGGGGCGCTCTCTCGTCCCCCCTCTTTTCCTGCGGCCTGCCAGGTTGCGTGCTTGGATAAGGGTCTGGGATGGATTTTGAGGGGGACCCCAACACCATTTTTTTTTCTTAATTAATTTTCCATACCAGACCTGAAGGGCCTGGTATGGAATTTTGGGGGACCCCCACGCATTTTTTTTCCTTCATTTTTTTTTCCTTAATGCTAACATGACCTGTGTGCAAATAGCCTTAAAAAAAAAAAAACATAGAAGTGAACCAGCGTTAAAAAAAAAAAGTCAAGTTGAGAGGTGCGCCCGTTCAACTTATGCAAATGCATTTACGAGGCTTGACATTTACTAAGATTTTGCCGGCGCAGTGAACCAAAGCACTCGCAAATGCTGCTTGCGCATGCGCAGTGCATAAATTGACCTCACGCGGTTCTAAGTGTATTTGCAGGCGCAGCAGGCTTGTTCAGAGAAAGTTACTTTCTCATTCTATTTTGGGCATTATTGTTACTTGGACAGTTATAACTATACTTCCTCACATCGCCCCACATCACCCCCATAATATTGCCACTTCCAGCTTCTTTTAATCCTGAGTTGAATAATGTGTGCGCCAAGGCCTCCCGTGCGCCGGCAAGATAATAGTAAATGGGGAATTGCGCAGAAGAGAGAAGTGCAGCAACTCCAGAATTAGGGTGGAATTAATCAATCTCCTATCAATTGGCCAAGGCAACTAGACTTGGCAGGTACATTTTCTAGCAACCCTGCCTAAACATCAGGGTGCTACATATGTTTGTTTCGCTGGTGGGTGAGGGGTTATGTAGAGTAGTCTACTTGATTATATTCAGTCGTTTTTGAATGTGCTTTATTTTATTTCTTGGTATATTTGATTGTTCTGTTTGTACTCTGAGTTAATTTTTTGGATCAAACTTCTTATTTCACTGTGTGTGTTTTTTTCCTGTAAAAATAACATGTAGCGCTACCCCCGTAAGAGCTGCTTAGTAGTTTGCCCGGATCCTTTCCCAGTAGTTTCCTTGCAGCAAAACACAGTTCCAATCACACTTCAGGCTCATTAACCAGTCTAGGGGTATGCTTTTTTTCTGAAAATATAATGAGAACTTGGATAGGTAGTAGACATGTGCAATTCGTTTAGTTTTTTTTCATTTTTCGTTTTTTTTTCGTTATTTTCGTTCGTTCGTTTGCGTACGAATGAACGAATCATTCGAATCGTACAAATCCGAATAACGAATCGTAATGAATCGTTCGAATCGTACGAATCCGATTAACGAATCATTCGAATCGAACGAATCCGAAAAACAACGAAAATCCGAAAAAAATAATAATTAGAAACAACGAATGTACTAATGAAGAAAATCCGGAAAACGAACGAAAAAATTTGTACATTCGTAACTTTTTTTTTTTTGTTGAATTGGTAATTTTTGGTGTCCCTTACAATGGTGCTGCTAAACGTGCTTCGAATGGATTGAACAAAAAAAATTCGTACATTCGTAACTTTTTTTTCGATTCGTAACTTTTTTTTTCGATTCGTAACTTTTTATTTTATTTTTTTTCGATTTTTAATTTTCTGTGTCTCTATTGAACAAAAAAAATTCGTACATTCGTAACTTTTTTTTCGATTCGTAACTTTTTTTTTCGATTCGTAAATTATTAAAATGTAATAATGGCATACACATTACATAAAATTATGAATTATGCTCCGATTACGAATCTACGAATGTTACGAATGTACGAATAAATACGAATGCGTCCGAAAATTAAACTAACGAAAAAACCAATCAACGAAAAAATAACTCTTACGAATGTACGAATCGTTACGAATACGAACACCGACGACTTACGAATGTACGAATCGTTACGAATCCGAACACCGACGACTTACAAATGTACGAATCGTTACGAATCAACGGAAATGAAAGAACGAAAACGAAAAAAAAAAGATTTTTTTTCGGAAACCAAAAAAACGAAAAGAAAATAAACGAATTTTTTTGTTGTGCACATGTCTAATAGGTAGTAATGGTAGGATACTCCAGTAACCCTTAGCAACGATTTGAGTACACTGAACTTTCTCTTGTAGAACTGTGAGCCAAGTCCTTGTACAAATAATGAGTGGACTGGGCTTTGTAGTAACAACTTGAGGAGACTTATCTTCCTCTTTGGACAGTCCAAGTAAAATTATTTTTCTAAGAATTAAATAGATGAGTATAAAGTCTTATTTTTTTGGTACATGACCCCCCACCCACTTGCAGGCCATATACCCCTCGGCGTCAGATCGCTGCTGGCTTTGCCGTAGGGACCGTGGCACTTTGCTTCATATCTACTGGCAATGTCCACTTTTTCAATCATATTGAAGGGCGTTTCAAGATCTTCTTCACTGATTGTTTGAAGTAGACTTTTGTCCCCAAATTTTCTTGCTAGGGCTACTCCCCCGCCCCAGGTTGCCCAGGCTGGCTAATAAGTTGGCACATCATACCCTGACAGCTGCTGGTGTCTGGTGGCCCTCCATTGGAAGCAGCAAACACCACCGACCTCCATTAAAATGTATGATAGGATTAAGGATGTGAAAATTGTGGAGTCCCTTTCAGCACGCCTTGCAGATAAGGTGGAATGTCATAATGTGGTATGGGGGCCCTGGCATTTGTGAGAGGATCTCCTATGAGGTTCCACTATTTCTTGCTGACCGTTGTACCAGTGTTCTCTACCCCCAGGAGTGATGAGCTCAGGACCCTATCTTCTTCTGGTCTTTTTCTTTCTTTGCCTTTCTCTTTCTGTTGTTTCTTGGATGATTTATGAGGGCATCAAGCTGGATGTCGGACCTCCTCTCTGGGCCTTTGGGATTGTATTCTTGTGATAACGTTCTTTAAGTTAGACTGTTCATTATATAGTTTTTGCAAAATTATTATAATCGCCACTTGAAGATGTCTTGCTGATTCAATCCATGAGCCCCTTTTCAACCTATGTTTTTATTGTATACTGGTCAGTTGTTGGCTTTGTCAATTATTAAAAAAAAAAGCTAAGCTCCTCAGGACATCAGTCACAATGTCCCCTTTAAATCTGCTGACTCTAGCACACAAGGGATGGCCTCAACACACAATCTCTAGGATCTCTCTCACTGGTCTGTACTCACAAATATCTTTGGGAAATTGGTTGCCTCCTTCCAATGTGCTTGTGGCACCTCTCTTGTAATTAGACATGTGCACAATAGAAAAATTTGTTTCGTTTTGTTTAGTTTCTGTTCGTTTCCGTTGATTCGTAACGATTCGTAATTTCGTAAGCCGTCGGTGTTCGTATTCGTAACGATTCGTAAATTCGTAAGCCGTCGGTGTTCGTATTCGCAACGATTCGTAAATTCGTAAGTCGTCGGTGTTCGTATTCGCAACGATTCGTAAATTCGTAAGTCGTCGGTGTTCGTATTCGCAACGATTCGTAAATTCGTAAGTCGTCGGTGTTCGTATTCGCAACGATTCGTAAATTCGTAAGTCGTCGGTGTTCGTATTCGCAACGATTCGTAAATTCGTAAGTCGTCGGTGTTCGTATTCGCAACGATTCGTATTTTCGTAAGAGTTATTTTTTCGTTGATTCGTTTTTCCGTTAGTTTAATTTTCGTTTATTCGAAATTCGGACACATTAGTATTTTCGTAGATTTAGTTACATTCGTACTTTCGTTAGATTGATTTATTCGTACTTTCGTAACATTGTTTTCGTAGATTCGTAATCGGAGTATAATTCATAATTGTATGTAATTTGTATGCTATTATTACATTGTAAAAGACACGGAAAATTACGAATCGAAAAAAAAAGTTACGAATGTACGAATTTTTTCGTTCAATCCATTCGAAGCACGTTAAGCAGCGCCATTGTAAGAGACACGGAAAATTATGAATCGCAAAAAAAAAAAAAAAAGTTACGAATGTACGAATTTTTTCGTTCAATCCATTCGAAGCACGTTAAGCAGCGCCATTGTAAGAGACACGGAAAATTACTAATCACAAAAAAAAAAAAAAAGTTACAAATGTACGAATTTTTTTCGTTCAATCCATTCGAAGCACGTTAAGCAGCGCCATTGTAAGGGACACGGAAAATTACCAATTCAACCAAAAAAAAAAGTTACGAATGTACAAATTTTTTCGTTCATTTTAATTTTCGTTGTTCCTGTTTTCCTTTTTCAGATTTTCTTCTTTCGTAGTTTCGTTGTTTCTAATTTGGTTATTTCGGATTTTCGTTGCTTTTCATATTCGTTCGATTCGATAATTCGTTATTCGTTAAAATTTTTAGCGAATCATTCGTTCATTCGTACGATAACGAATGAACGAATATACCGAATTTTAACGGAAAACGAAAAAAAAAAACGAATTGCACATGTCTACTTGTAATACCAGACTAGATCCTCAGATGACAGTCCCCTAATGCCGCGTACACACAATCGGAATTCTCGTCGGAAAAAGCTCTGATGGTTTTCCAGACGGAATTTCGCTCAAACTGTAAATGAATGAATGAATGATTTGTATAGTGCTGCAAATGCGAACTGAATCTCCTCAAGGCGCTCGTCTGTCCTTGTTGTCCTGCTTTATTAGAAGAGGTGGGTCTTGAGTTTTTTCCTGAAGGCCCGATGGTTTTCTTCCAAGCGGATGTTGTTTAGCCGAGGTCCCTGTACTGCGAATCTTCGCTCTCTCTTAGATTTGTAGCGGGCTTTGGGGTCTTGCCTACACACGTTCACACCAAATTCCGACCGGCAAGATCGCGGTGACGTACAACACTACAACGAGCCGAGTTCAGTGCTTCCGAGCATGCGTCGAATTGTTTCCGAGCATGCGTAGGAATTTTGCGCGTCAGAATTGCTACAGACGATCGGAATTTCCGATAGAAACCTTTTCCGTCTGAAAAATTGAGAACATGCTCTCAATTTTTTGCTTTCGGAAATTCGGCCAGCAAATTTCCAAGGAGCCTACACACGGTCGCATTTTCCTGATGAAAAGCTCTAATCGGTCTTTTTCTGTCTGGAATTCTGATCGTGTGTACGTGGCATTTGTCAGCTTTCAGCGACTCTCAGTAGCATAGACCCTCAGTTAGCCCAAATTATGCCTCGACTCCCTGCAGGTACATGACAAAATGTCCTAGGGGCGAGCAGCCCCGCTAGGCTGTGATCTCCTCCTCAGGAAAGAGGCCAGACTGCTCTCTGTCCCAGAGTTTTTATACACACTACCAGTCACCATCTGGGCATTCCTCCCTAGGGATTGGCCAGGGCTGTATGAATATTCAGGATAAATGAAAGAAGGGCGCTTCTGGATAACAGTGTAGACCAGAAGGGGATGTCCCCAACAGTTCATATAAACCCCTTTAGAGAAGAACTATACAAAAAAAAAAAAAAAAAAAGATTAGTTAAACCCACATGTGTTTTTTTATTTTGTTACCACTACTATTCCTTTATACTGGCTTGTGAAATTTACAAATGCAACAATTTAGAAATTGGATGAAAGGTTTAGCTCTGGGAAACACTTTTTGAATTTTATATACAACTACCGCATTTATCGGCGTATAACACGCACCCCAAGTTTAGGAGGGCATTTTAAGGAAAAAAGTTTTAGGAGGGAAGTTTAGGGAAAAAAAAAAATTACATTTAAGCGTCATTTGCAGCTTGCCCAGCGTCATTTGCAGCCTTGCCCAGCGTCATTTGCAGCCTTGCCCAGTGTCATTGCAGCTTGCCCAGTGTCATTGTAGCTTGCCCAGTGTCATTGTAGCTTGCCCAGCGTCATTGCAGCCTTGCCCCGCGTCATTTGCAGCCTTGCCCAGTGTCATTGTAGCTTGCCCAGTGTCATTGCAGCTTGCCCAGTGTCATTGCAGCTTGCCCAGTGTCATTGTAGCTTGCCCAGTGTCATTGCAGCTTACCCAGTGTCATTGTAGCTTGCCCAGCGTCATTGCAGCCTTGCCCCGCGTCATTTGCAGCCTTGCCCAGTGTCATTGTAGCTTGCCCAGTGTCATTGCAGCTTGCCCAGTGTCATTGTAGCTTGCCCAGTAGTGTCATTGCAGCTTGCCCAGTGTCATTGCAGCTTGCCCAGTGTCATTGTAGCTTGCCAGCGTCATTTACAGTCTTGTCCGGGTTAACATTTCCCGCCGCCGAGAGGCTCTGTCGCGTGCGCCGCCGAAAAAGACAGAAGCGCCGCCGAAAAAGACCGAAGCGCCCCCGGAAAAGACCGAGCCGACTGTTTGGCTCCGCTCGCGGTCCCGCCTCCCTGCTGTTTCCGCAGCGAGCGCAGGGAGGCTGGTTTACGAGCGGAGTCGAACAGTCGGCTCGGTCTTTTCCGGCGCCGCTCCGTTTTTTTCCGGCCGCGATTCGGTCTTTTTCGGCAGCGCTCGCTATTTTCCGGCGGCTCTTGCCATTTTGTCACTTTTTTTGTTGGGTATCGGCGTATAACACGCACCCACGACTTTCCCTCGATTTTAATGGGGGAAAAAGTGCGTGTTATACACCGATAAATACTGTATATAGATCAGACCAAAATGAGCGACAAATGAGGAGGAAACAAGGACAGAGGGACTTTGTTCCAAACAGGGACAGTCCCTCGAAATCAGGGACAGTTGGGAGCTATGAGACTGCAGTTCCTCTTTAAATAAATGCTGATTATTGTAAGTACCCCTGTCAATAGTAAATGGCTTGTCTCACCTCTGTAACTGATACATCTGCAGGGCAACTTGTCCTTTTGGAAAACAACAGACTGACTGGCTGGATCACCAGGTAAAACTATAAGAAGAAAGACAGCCTAAAAAGAAAACAAAGGCAGCCATCCCATCTAAGAATTGGTACGCTGCAATACAATAAACGTTTGCTTCTGGGTTTAATAACGCTTTAAGACCAATTTTTGAAAAACCTTCAGCATCTTTTTTTTTTTTTTTTTTAGCAATTTGGTTTAGATATTTTAATGTCATCTAAAGGCACTCCATTACTTTTCAACACAAAGAAATATTTATATTTTTTTCTAAGTGGTGCTAATTGGGTTGGAATTTTCCGAGGATCCGATTTGAATAGATAAGAGTAATATAAGTATTAGCATGCAAATTTTCCTTGCAGAGCCCTTCGCACTGCAAAGCACCGACGGTTAGATCTCTAGTCTAAATAAAGGTCATTAGGCGGTACATCCTCCTCTCTCTCCCTCTCTCTTCCCAATACCAGACGGTTTAATGTGTCAAACTTAGAAAATTCAAGGCTGGCATGTTAATCACCGAACACTCCTGCCATTTTACACAGCCTGCCCTTTTATCTTAAATTAACTAAATACCGGTGGCTGCGAGGAGCACATTTTAACTCATAAAAGAGGACTTGAAATAGTAGAAGTCAAGGGTGTGAAATACCGCGTGGCTGTAAATTGGAAAGTTCTAGGATCCGTACCTGCAGGAACGGTAAGTTTTTGTGTAACCCGGAGTCCTCTTATGTGGGTACGAAGTTTGATGTTGTTAAGTCTTGCGCCGAATCCGAAAACCACCCACCATCTGTCGATGTTCATCCGCTTGTGTCTGAGCGCATATCCGTGTGTAATATTATGAATCCTGAACAGGGCCAGATCCAGCCTATGTAATCTGGGGGGTGCATGGAAAAAGTCAGAGGGCATAATGTCAGGGACAGCCTGGCACAAATGGCGGGTACTTGATTTTTCCCTATTCTGTACCACGAGTCGTGACCCAGAAAAAATGTCTGACTGGTAGTGCAGAGGCAATGCAGGAGTGGAACAGGGAACACTAGTATGTATTGGGCTGTCAGTACGTACCCCCTTAATGTATATCAGTTGCCACTATCACAGTCCCTTTTAAATCAGGGTCCCCTTCCCATCAGAGTCCTGCTTTATATCAACTGTCCACATCAGAGTTTCCACTTACATCAACTGTCCCCTCCTGAGTACCCCTTTACATCAACTGTCCCCATCCGAGTGCCCCTTTACATCAACTGTCCCCTCCCGAGTGCCCCCTTACATTAATTGTCCCCATCAGAGTCCCCCTTACATCAATTGTCCCCATCAGAGTGCCCCCTTACATCAATTGTCCCCATCAGAGTGCCCCCTTACATCAACTGTCCCCATCAGAGTCCCCTTACATCAACTGTCCCCATCAGAGTCCCACCTTACATTAATTGTCCCCATCAGAGTGCCCCCTACATTAATTGCCCCTATTAGAGTGCCCCTTACATCAACTGTTCCCATCAGAGGACCCCTTACATCAGTTACCTCCATCAGCGTGCCCCTTACATGAACTGTTCCCATCAGAGTGCCACCTTACATTAAATGTCCCCAGCAGTGCCCCCTTACACCAACTGTCCCCATCAGAGTGCCCCCTTACATCAACTGTCCCCATCAGAGTGCCCCTTACATCAATGTCCCCATCAGAGTGCCCCCTTACATCAACTGTCCCCATCAGAGTGCCCCCATACATCAGTTGTCCCCATCAGAGTCCCACCTTACATTAATTGTCCCCATCAGAGTGCCCCCTTACATCAATTGTCCCCATCAGAGTGCCCCTTACATCAACTGTCCCCATCAGAGTGCCCCCTTACATCAACTGTCCCCATCAGAGTGCCCCCTTACATCAACTGTCCCCATCAGAGTGCCCCCTTACATCAACTGTCCCCATCAGAGTGCCCCCTTACATCAACTGTCCCCATCAGAGTGCCCCCTTACATCAACTGTCCCCATCAGAGTGCCCCTTACATCAACTGTCCCCATCAGAGAGCCCCCTTACATCAACTGTCCCCATCAGAGTGCCCCTTACTTACATCAGAGTGCCCCCTTACATCCCCCATCAGAGTGCCCCCTTACATCAACTGTCCCCATCAGAGTGTCCCCCTTACATCAACTGTCCCCATCAGAGTCCCCCTTACATCAATGTCCCCATCAGAGGGCCCCTTACATCAACTGTCCCCATCAGAGGGCCCCTTACATCAACTGTCCCCATCAGAGGGCCCCTTACATCAACTGTCCCCATCAGAGGTCCCCTTACATCAACTGTCCCCATCAGAGGGCCCCCTTACATCAACTGTCCCCATCAGAGTGCCCCCTTACATCAACTGTCCCCATCAGAGTCCCCCCTTACATCAACTGTCCCCATCAGAGTGCCCCCTTACATCAACTGTCCCCATCAGAGTGCCCCCTTACATCAACTGTCCCATCAGAGTGCCCCCTTACATCAACAGTCCCCATCAGAGTGCCCTCCTACATCAACTGTCCCCATCAGAGTCCCCCTTACATCAACTGTCCCCATCAGAGTGCCCCCTTACATCAACTGTCCCCATCAGAGTGCCCCCTTACATCAACTGTCCCCATCAGAGTGCCCCTTACATCAACTGTCCCCATCAGAGTGCCCCCTTACATCAACTGTCCCCATCAGAGTGCCCCTTTACATCAACTGTCCCCATCAGAGTGCCCCCTTACATCAACTGTCCCCATCAGAGTGCCCCCTACATCAACTGTCCCCATCAGAGTGCCCCTTACATCAACTGTCCCCATCAGAGTGCCCCCTTACATCAACTGTCCCCATCAGAGTGCCCCTTACATCAACTGTCCCCATCAGAGTGCCCCCTTACATCAACTGTCCCCATCAGAGTGCCCCCTTACATCAACTGTCCCCATCAGAGTGCCCCTTACATCAACTGTCCCCATCAGAGTGCCCCCTTACATCAACTGTCCCCATCAGAGTGCCCCCTTACATCAACTGTCCCCCATCAGAGTGCCCCCTTACATCAACTGTCCCCATCAGAGTCCCCCTTACATCAACTGTCCCCATCAGAGTGCCCCCTTACATCAATGTCCCCATCAGAGTGCCCCCTTACATCAACTGTCCCCATCAGAGTGCCCCCTTACATCAACTGTCCCCCATCAGAGTGCCCCCTTACATCAACTGTCCCCATCAGAGTGTCCCCTTACATCAACTGTCCCCATCAGAGTGCCCCCTTACATCAACTGTCCCCATCAGAGTGCCCCCTACATCAACTGTCCCATCAGAGTGCCCCCTTACATCAACTGTCCCCATCAGAGTGCCCCTTACATCAACTGTCCCCATCAGAGTGCCCCTTACATCAACTGTCCCCATCAGAGCCCCCTTACATCTGTTCCCATCAGAGCCCCCTTACATCAACTGTCCCCATCAGAATGCCCTACTACATCAACTGTCCCCATCAGAGAGTCCCCTTACATCACTGTCCCCATCAGAAGCCCCCTTACATCAATTGTCCCAATCAGAGAGCCCCCTTACATCAACTGTCCCCAACAGAGTGCCTCCTTACATCAACTGTCCCCATCAGAGTGCCCCTTACATCAGTTACCCCATCAGAGTGCCCCTTACATCAACTGTCCCATCAGAGAGCCCCTTACATCAATGTCCCCATCAGAGAGCCCTCTTACATCAACTGTCCCCATCAGAGTCCCCCCTTACATCAACTGTCCCCATCAGAGTGCCCCCTTACATCAACTGTCACCATCAGAGGGCCCCCTTACATCAACTGTCCCCATCAGAGTGACCCCTTACACCAACTGTCCCCATCAGAGTGCCCCCTTACATCAACTGTCCCCATCAGAGTGCCCCTTACATCAATTGTCCCCATCAGAGTGCCCCTTACATCAACTGTCCCCATCAGAGAGCCACCTTACATCAACTGTCCCCATCAGAGTCCCCCTTACATCAATGTCCCCATCAGAGTGCCCCCTTACATCAACTGTCCTCATAAGAGTGCCCCCCTTACATCAACTATCCCCATCAGAGTGCCCCCTTACATTAATTGTCCCTATCAGCGTGCCCCTTACATCAACTGTTCCCCATCAGAGTGCCCCTTACATCAACTGTCCCCATCAGAGTGCCCCCTTACATCAACTGTCCCCATCAGAGTGCCCCCTTACATCAGTTACCCCCATCAGAGTGCCCCCTTACATCAACTGTCCCCATCAGAATCCCACCTTACATCAACTGTCCACATCAGAGTGCCCCTTACATTAATTGTCCCCATCAGAGTGCCCCTTACATTAATTGTCCACATCAGAGTGCCCCCTTACATTAATTGTCCCCATCAGAGTGCTCCTTACATTAATTGTCCCCATCAGAGTGCTCCTTACATTAATTGTCCCCATCAGAGTGCTCCTTACATTAATTGTCCCCATCAGAGTGCTCCTTACATTAATTGTCCCCATCAGAGTGCCTCTTACACCAATTGCCCCAATCAGTGTGCCCCCTTACATCAACTGTCCCCATCAGAGTGCCCCCTTACATCAATTATTCTTATCAGAGTGCCTCCTTACTAGGGTTGTCCCGATACCGATACTAGGCCCTTACATCATCTGTCCCCATCAGAATGCCCCTTACATCTATTGCCCCCATCAGAGTGCCCCCTTTAATCAATTGTCCCCATCAGAGTGCCCCTTTACATTAATTGTTGAAATACAGTAGACTTACAGGCTTGACCACCAAATGAAAATAAAGGAAAGAAAACCTTAAAAGAAAACTAATGCAGCCATGACATCTAAGAATTGGTAAACTACAATATAATAAATGTTTGCTTTTGACTTTTAGAACATTTTGGGAGTTAGGTTAGGGGGGGGGGGGGGGGGGGGGGGGGGGGGGGGTTAGGTGAATGTTACTGTCAGGGCTACTTTTGGGTTTAATACAACTTTAATGATCTACTACAAGGCCCTCCTTCAGTATAGAAATATCATGACCCTTTAGGCTTTCTTCACACATGCAGCCAATGGCAGCCTGTCCATTAAGGGCGCAGGGGCACCACCACCCAAATCCATGCGCCCGGCCCCTAATCTACATGCAGGGCACCGGACGCATGGATTCCAAAGGTTTTTTTGTTTTGGTTGAAGCACATGATTAGAGCCTGAGGCTCTTATTGGCTTCAAAAATGGGTGGGCACGGGGCCCCCTGAGCCCACCCAGTTGTGTGACATTAGTGAATTAATATTCGCTATTGTCTTCCTGATTCCCCTCCCGGCCAATCAGGAAGCGAGTCCTGAGACCCAATTGGCCAGGGAGTCTTAGGACCCGCTTCCTGTTCGGTCGGGAGGAGAAGTAATGGCCCCCAGAGCTTGGAAGAGTCAGGAAGCAGCTCAGCTGGTGGTCCCCTCCCTCCTCTTCCAGGGGCGGCTCGCCCGCAGCCACATCCAGCACTCCCTGGCTCGGTGGAGGGGAGATCAGAGTGACATCCGGGACTCGTCATCTGCCTCCTAAGGTAAGGAGGCCTGTGATCGCCACATCCCCGTCTGTCCGTCTCCCGGGGGGGGGTGATAGCCATCTTCCCGTAGGTCTCCTGCGAGGTGGTGGGGGGGTTTGGTGGCGTTGGTTTTCCGCCCCCCCCTTCAAAAGTATTGAGCACAAGCCCCCCCCCCGCTTGCAGCTAGGGGTGGTAAAGCAAGTCGGTTGAGCTGAGATTCTGCCGCCCTCCTGAACCTGGGCATGCATACATGGGGCGGGTGAGATCGGCTCAGCAGGCAATACCGTTGTCAAACACAACCAATGCAAATCAATGGGACTGCAATGGATATGATTGTGGCGCAGTAGTGCGGCATTTACAGGATTGACCTTTTGGCGGTGAAGAGGCGACATAACACCTTCCCATCACCTGTCAAATGCTCTCTGAAGAGGGATCCAAGGTGGCCCTTCAGAGGGTGCTCATGTGCCGTACACAGAGAGGCGGGAGGTCGGTGGTTGATGTCGGCCGGAGACGGTGATGAAGGAGTTTATGTGAATGATAGAGCGCCCCACACCCGCTGACACACCATATCTCCCGTTTTAATTCAATTGTCTTCCAACGCGGTAATTAATCACCAAAAATGTAATTTCATTTGACAACGCAGAAATCGAGGATTCGCTTAGAGGAAAGTTATAACTCAGACACAAGTTTCTCCGATATCGTGAATATATTTCCGGCAGTCACATGTATTATGCAATTCTGAGCTGCGACAACATTCACTATAGAGGTCGGGATTGTAAAGGGGAACTCCAGACGGAGATCAAAAAATAAGCAAATGAAGGAACTGTCCGATAGAGCCCCGCCCCCCCCCCCCATTTCCTGGCTGGAGGACGCCCAGCATCATGTAATCATGTGAGCTGGATATTGGCTTTAATTTGTTAGTGTATCTAAATCTGCTAATAGATCTAAATCTCCCCCCCCCCCCCCAGACTGACAATGCTGCTGTCTGCTGTACCCCCTGTGCTCCTTCATCCAGAGTGAAGGGCGCTCTAATACAGGAGGTGTGTTACTGGCCAGATCACCAGGTAACAACAGAGAGCAAAAAGCATAAAAAAATTAATAAAAATTCAGCCACCACATCTAATGATTGGTAAGCTGCAATATATGTTTAGCCCCTTCATGACCAGTCCATTTTTTTGCGATACGGCACATCCTTACTTTAACTGACAAAAAAAATAGTTTTAGTCGACTAAAATGTATTGGAGATTTAGTAGACTAAATACGACTAAAACTAAAACAATTACAGAAGACTAAAATAGGACTAAAACTAAAATGGCATTTTAATTAACCACTTCAGCCCCGGACCAATTTGCAGCCAAAGGACCAGGCCCCTTTTTGCGATTCGGCACTGCGTCGATTTAACTGACAATTGCGCGGTCGTGTGACGTGGCTCCCAAACAAAATTGGCGTCCTTTTTTCCCCACAAATAGAGCTTTCTTTTGGTGGTATTTGATCGCCTCTGCGGTTTTTATTTTTTGCGCTATAAACAAAAATAGAGCGACAATTTTGAAAAAAAATGCAATATTTTTTACTTTTTGCTATAATAAATATCCCCAAAAAAATATATAAAAAAACTTTTTTTTCCTCAGTTTAGGCCGATACGTATTCTTCTACATATTTTTGGTAAAAAAAATAGCAATTAGCGATTATTGATTGGTTTGTGCAAAAGTTATAGCGTTTACAAAATAGGGGATAGTTTTATAGCATTTTTATTAATATTTTTTTTTTTACTAGTAATGGCGGCGATCAGCGCGACATGTTGGGTATCAATTTACTCGGCGTAACATTATCTTTCACAATATAAAAAAAAAATTGGGCTAACTTTACTGTTTTCTTATTTGATAATTCAATAAAGTGTATTTTTTCCCCCAAATAAATTGCATTTGAAAGATCGCTGCGCAAATCGGGTGTGACATAAAATATTTTATTCTCTAGGGTGTCTGAAAAAATATATATAGAATGTTTGGGGGTACATAAAAGTAATTTTCTAGCAAAAAAAAAAATGATTTTAACTTAAGTTTGAAAAATAGGCCGGTCCTTAAGTGGTTTATGTATTTGATTTGATTTAATTTGATATGGGATTTTTATTGCGCCGAATGTGCTCGGTTAGGGGTCAGAAAATTTACCTTTAAGGCAGTTGGGTGGAAGTGACGTTTGTCTGTCTTTTTTTTGTTATAGCGCAAAAATAAAAAAATTGCAGAGGTGATCAAATACCACCAAAAGAATGTTCTATTTGTGGGGGAAAAAGCCATACATTTTATTTGGGTAGAGAGTCGCAGGACCGCGCAATTGTCAGTTAAAATAACCCAGTGCCGTATCCTAAAAAATGGCCTGGTCGTGAAGGGAGGGTGGGGGGTAAACCCACCGGAGCTGAAGTGCTAGACCCTTTCAGAGTCATACTTTTCTCGTAGAGCGCTAAAAAAACATTAGGTCAACCGATTTGACTTGGGTGCCAAAAAAAACAGCTTATCCGGACTACCACCAGTAAAAATCATCTGATCTGAGCTGAAAAAAGACGGGAGGGGACAAAAAGGGGAAGGAAAAAGGGGGTGAAAAAATGACGGGAGGGGGTGAAAAAGGGGGAGGAAAAATTATGGGAGGGGGTGAAAAAGGGGGAGGAAAAATGACGGGAGGGAAAGAAAAAGGGGTGGTGAAATGACGGGAGGGGAGGAAAAAGGGGAGAAAAAATTATGGGAGGGGAGGAAAAAGGGGGAGGAAAAATGACGGGAGGGAAGGGAAAAGGGGAGGAAAAATGATGGGAGGGGAGGAAAAAGGGGGAGGAAAAATGACGGGAGTGGAGGAAAAAGGGGCAGGAAAAATTACGGGAGGGGGGAAAGGGGGAGGAAAAATGACAGGAGGGGAGAAAAAAGGGGGAGGAAAAATGACGGGAGGGGGGAAAGGGGGAGGAAAAATGATGGGAGGGGGTGAGAAAGGGGGAGGAAAAATGACAGGAGGGGAGGAAAAAGGGGAGGAAAAATGACAGGAGGGGAGGAATAAGGGGAGGAAAAATGATGGGAGGGGAGGAAAAAGGGGGAGGAAAAATGACGAGAGGGGAGGAAAAAGGGGAGGAAAAATGATGGGAGGGGAGGAAAAAGGGGAGGAAAAATGATGGGAGGGGAGGAAAAAGGGGGAGGAAAAATGATGGGAGGGGAGGAAAAAGGGGCAGGAAAAATGACGGGAGGGGGGAAAGGGGGAGGAAAAATGATGGGAGGGGGTGAGAAAGGGGGAGGAAAAATGACAGGAGGGGAGGAAAAATGATGGGAGGGGGGAAAGGGGGAGGAAAAATGATGGGAGGGGGTGAGAAAGGGGGAGGAAAAATGACAGGAGGGGAGGAAAAAGGGGAGGAAAAATGACAGGAGGGGAGGAATAAGGGGAGGAAAAATGATGGGAGGGGAGGAAAAAGGGGGAGGAAAAATGACGGGAGGGGAGGAAAAGGGGGGAGGAAAAATGATGGGAGGGGAGGAAAAAGGGGGAGTAAAAATGACGGAAGGGAAAAGGGGAGGAAAAATGATGGGAGGGGAGGAAAAAGGGGGAGGAAAAATGACGGGAGGGGAGGAAAAAGGGGGAGGAAAAATGACGGGAGGGGAGGAAAAAGGGGCAGGAAAAATTACGGGAGGGGGGAAAGGGGGAGGAAAATGACGGGAGGGGAGGAAAAAGGGGCAGGAAAAATTACGGGAGGGGGGAAAGGGGGAGGAAAAATGATGGGAGGGGGTGAAAAAGAGGGAGGAAAAATGACAGGAGGGGAGGAATAAGGGGAGGAAAAATGACGGGAGGGGAGGAAAAAGGGGAGGAAAAATGACAGGAGGGGAGGAATAAGGGGAGGAAAAATTACGGGATGGGAGGAAAAAGGGGGGGGGGGGGGGGGGGAAATTAAGGGGGAGGAGGAAAAAGGGGGAGGAAAAATGACGGGAGGGGAGGAAAAAGGGGAGGAAAAATGAGGAGGAAAAATGACGGGAGGGGAGGAATAAGGGGAGGAAAAATGACGGGATGGGAGGAAAAAGGGGGGGGGGGGATTAAGGGGGAGGAGGAAAAAGGGGGAGGAAAAATGACGGGAGGGGAGGAAAAAGGGGAGGAAAAATGAGGAGGAAAAATGACGGGAGGGGAGGAAAAAGGGGGAGGAAAAATTACGGGAGGGGAGGAAAAAGGGGAGGAAAAATGATGGGAGGGGAGGAAAAAGGGGGAGTAAAAATGACGGGAGGGGAGGAAAAATGGGAGTAAAAATGACGGGAAGGAAAGAAAGAGGGGAGGAAAAAGGGGGAGGAAAAGTGACAGGGGAGGAAACAGGGGGAGGAAAAATGACGGGAGGGGCCATTATTAGGGGGATGAAGGATGACAGGACGGCCATTCCTCCTCTGACCGGTTTCCCTTTAATGAAGAGTCATGAAAGCGAAGCCTGCGTTCAGGGAGCAGAAAAGAACTGAGAGGCAAAAGTCCTTGATGTTTTATGCGAACGTTTTGTGTTTTTTCCGTCTGCGGCCACGGCACGTGAGTTCCTCAATATGCATTAGCGACACAACAAGCTGCATGATACTGCTTGGGAAGCAGAAAGTTGTCCGTTTAATAGTTTGCAGTATGTTCGCAACAGCTGAGTGGACAATATTATTTGTCACTGTCAATGGGTGAGACGCCATAGGAAGAGAACAAATAGGGGTGTCTGTAGGGCTGAATTTAATACTCGCCCGGCTCCATATATATTCTTCACATAGCACAGGCCATATGACATCGCAGGATGAAAGCACCTGACTGTCAGCTTGCATCGTTATTTATGCAGTCGCATTGAGAGATAGAAGACGGGGGGGGGGGGGATTTCGCCTTATTTGACCAATCCTTTGACTTTTCCTTAAAAGCCAAACTCGGGGATTAGCAAATATTGTCTAAGTACAAAGAATCCTGAGGATCCTTCCTGGAATCTCGGTGTCCTTTGTGTATTTCTCCCAGATCTGTGCAGAAATCCCATCTGAGACTTCCTGTAATAAAGACCGCTCACTGCTGCTCTCTCTCCTTGTGCAGGGGGACTGGTCTGGTCTCCGCCCCCTCCTGTATTTCTCTGTAGAGCAGCCTGTATAGGTGGAGCCTATTAGGCCCCTCCTACAGCTAGGGTTGCCACCAGTGGCAGCTTGTGTTTTTTTTGTTGGGGGAACTCATCCATAGACAGGCGCCCCCCCCCCCTCCACAGACGCACACAGCCACCCCAACCCCCACCTCATCCAAGACCCCCACCCGCTGTTTGGCCGGCCGGGAGAAGAAGCAGGGGGTTTGTTTGCCGAGCGACAGGGGGGTGGACCTAATTGATAGATTGACCGACCGATTGAATGGGGGGGAGTTGGGTGGTTTGTTTGCTGCCCCCCCAAAAAATAGAGCACCGGTCGCCACTGCTCAGGTGTCCGGGTTTCAGTCAGCCTAAAACCCGGACACACTATTCAGACAGGAATGTGGCTCACAACAGGGCATGACGGGAGGGTGAGGGGGCACTATGTGTGCCGCGTTACTATTCTCTTTGGAGCCCCCAAAGGTGTCCCAGGTCTGTTATATTCCTTTAGTGTATGCTACAAAAATAATATGCTGTGTGCTGCTAAAGTGTTTGGGTTTGGCCGGAAGAAAAAGTGGCAACCCTACCCACAGCTCTGCTCTCTCTCCTTATGCAGAGTGACTGGTCTTGTCTCCGCCCCTACCTGTAGTTTTCTGCAGGCAGCCTTTAATTGGTGGACCTTGCTGGGCCCCTCCCTCGGCTCTGCTCTCGGCACAGCACAGTGATGATGGCACAGATACTTTTACAAGGTAATATCTGGGTTTACAAAGGAATAAATACAAGGAATATATGTAAACACTTCCCCACCACGCTATAGCCAAATGATGGCTACAGCACGGTCATTCAGTTCTGGGAAGGCATCATATGACATCCTCCTCTGATCGTGGCTGCCGCATGCGCTTTGTGATCACTGTGTCCTTAGGACACTGTAGATCACAGATAGGGGTGAAGGGCCAATCACAGGTGCCCTTTACCATGTGATCAGCGGTGTCCAATCACAGCTGATCACAATGTAAACACAAGCCAGTTATCAGCATTCATTTCCTCACGCTGTCAGAGGAGAGGAGAGCCGATAACCAGCTTGTGCAAAAAGCTACAATGATAATCAGGGTAGTCCCAACAGTGCCTACCAGTGCTGCCAATCAGTATCTATCAGTGTTCCCTCATCAGTGCCGCCTATCAGTGCCTATTAGTGCTGCGCATTAGTGCCCATCAGTGCCACCTATCAGTGCCCTTCAGTGCTGCCTATCAGTGCCCATCAGTGCCACCTATCAGTGCCCTTTAGTGCTGCCAATCAGTGCCTCCTCATCAGTGTCACCTATCAGTGCCCGTCAGTGTCGCCTATCAGTGCCCATCAGTGCCCCCTATCAGTGCCTGGGTGGAGGGAACCACGCATTCGTCTAAGGCTCGCCAGTTCCTAAATGTCTTGCAAGACGATTTCATGGGTCAGATGGTAGACGCACCAACTAGAAACAAGGCGTTACTGGATCTACTGCTTACCAACAATACAGACCTGATCACAGATGTGGAAATATGGGGCAATTTAGGAAATATCGATCGCATGTCAATTGGCTTCAGCATAAATTACACAAATAGGAAACATAAGGGGAATACAAAGACACTGAAAAATCCA
The DNA here is from genome assembly GCA_028564925.1 of Lithobates sylvaticus. Taxonomy (NCBI): domain Eukaryota; kingdom Metazoa; phylum Chordata; class Amphibia; order Anura; family Ranidae; genus Lithobates; species Lithobates sylvaticus. The sequence goes on along the minus strand of CM053034.1, from coordinate 5,922,829 downwards.
ACTTCCCTAAACTATGAACCTTGCTAGAAGATATAAATTGGGATAACATCTTAGAAACAAAGAACACGGAGGAGGGATGGATTTTCTTTAAATAAATATTAAATAAAGGCATTAGCCAGTGCATCCCATTGGGAAATAAATTTAAAAGAGCGAACAAAAGTCCTGGATGGCTTAACTCCAATGTAAAAATGCATATAAAAGCAAAGGAGAAGGCCTTCAAAAAAATACAAGGCTGATGGATCATCATCAGCATTCAGACTTCACAAAGAATGCAACAAGAAATGTAAGGGTGCAATCAGGGTGACTAAGATAGAACACAAAAGACACATAGCGGAAGAGAGAAAAAAAATCCCCAAAAATTCTTTAAGTATATAAACAGTAAACAAGGGAGGACAGACCATATTGGCCCCATAAAGAATGAGGAAGGACATCTGGTTAAAAAGGATGTGGAGATGGCAAAGGTATTGAACTTATTCTTCTCCTCAGTCTTCACAAGGGAATTGGGGGGCTTCAGTAACCAAAACTGCAGTGTTTATCCTCATGACACATCACAGGAAGCACCCTCATGGCTAACAGAGGATAGAATTAGAAATAGACTTGGGAAACTTAACATTAATAAATCACTGGGACCAGATGGCTTGCACCCGAGGGTACTTAGGGAACTCAGTCAAGTAATTGCCAGTTTGGAGCTGACCCCCTACAATATGAATAATATAAATTGCCTTTAATAGTGAATCCACAAGTGGGTGCTAATAATGCAAAGTGCACATATAGTTCCACATGTCCTTTGTATAGTTCACATGAGGAACCTCTAAAATATTTTTTAGATCTTGGAGAACCCAAGACCTTTACTAAAACCAATTCTTCAGGGATCAATGGCAAAAATGTCTCTTACATTGGTGGTCAAAAGGAAGACTGCAGCCCTTGCAGTGGTGGTCCGAATGCCACCTTTACAGACAGCTAAAAAGATACTTGGTGTAACGCTGTTGACTTTACCAAGTGGCATTGGTTCTGAAACTATGCAGACACCTCCACATGGTAGGTCAATCAGCCACAGCTCAAGGAACCCCCAGCAAACTCCTGAGGAACCTCAGGGTTCCATGCTACCCTGATTGAGAATGGTTGGTCTAAAAGAATCTCATTCTACATCAACCAGAGTCAAATGTTCCCAAGTTGCAAGCAGCACTATTGGCTTTGCCAAGTGGCATTGGTTTTGAAACTATGCAGGCACCTTCACATGGAAGGTCAGTCAACCACAGATCAAGAAACCCCTAGCAACCTCTGGAGGAACCCTTAGGTTCTGTGGTACACTGATTGAGAATGGCTGGTCTACGTAAATATTATTCTACATCAACCGGAGCCAAATTTTCCCAAGTTGCAAGCAGCACTATTGGCTTTGCCAAGTGGCATTGGTTCTTAAACTATGCAGGCACCTTCACATGGAAGGTCAGTCAACCACAGATCAAGAAACCCCTAGCAACCTCTTGAGGAACCCTAGGGTTCCGTGGTACCCTGGCTGAGAATGGCTGGTCTACATGAATCTTATCCTACAACAAAAGGAGCCAAATGTTCCCAAGTTCCAAGCAGCACACTGGTTGGATTTACGCTCAGGAGATGATTGTAGAAGAAAGAGAAGTATATTCATTTTTCTTGAGATTTCTAATACGAAAACATATGTCATCTGCACACACCCAAACTGTGTGTTTTATTTAACTACTTGTTTACTGGGCACTTAAACCCCCCTCCTGCCCAGACCAATTTTCAGCTTTCGGCGCTGACGCACTTTGAATGACAATTGCGCGGTCATACAACACTGTACCCAAATTAAATTTTTATCATTTTTTTCCCACAATCACAGCTTTCTTTTGGTGGTATTTAATCACAGCTGGATTTTTAATTTTTGCTAAACAAACAAAAAAAGATGGAAAATTCAAAAAATAAAAATAAATCATGTTTAATAGTTTGTTATAACATTTTGCAAACAGGTAATATTTCTGCTTCATTGATATGCGCCGATGAGGCGGCACTGGTGGGCACTGATAGGCTGCACTGGTGGGCACTGATAGGCGGCACTGGTGGGTACAGATAAGTCGGTACTGATGGGGACAGATAAGTCAGTACTGATGGGCACAGATAAGATGGCACTGATGGGCACGGACGGGTGGTAATTTACATGTAAACACAGGGTCTGCAGGTGAGTCATCTGTACACAACAATAGGGCAGAGCTGGGCAGCATTAGTAGCAGCACTTCACACTGAGATATTGGGACGCAGCACGGATGGGCACGGTGGCACGGATGGGCACTGATAGATGGCACTGATAGATGGCACTGATGGGCACTGATAGGTGGCACTGATGGGCACTGATAGTTGGCATTGATGGGCACTGGTAGGTGACACTGATGTGCAGCACTGTAAAGGCACTTATTGTGGTCACTGACAGGTGGCACTGACATATGGCACTGTGGGCACTGACAGATGGCACTGTGGGCACTGACAGGTGGAGCTGGTGGGCACTGACAGGTGGAGCTGGTGGGCACTGGTAGGTGGCACTTTTAGGGGGCACAGGCGGGCACCGTGGAGCCGGGGCACATTGCAGTGATCGGGACTAATGTCCCTCTCACTGCCGCCGGCTTTTTTTTTTCTCCTCGCGCTGTCAGACTCGCTGATCACAGAGTGCGCCTTCAGGGGGCGTGCAGGCCGCTCATGAACGGGATGACGTCAATAGACGTAGTCCCGGCAAATTAGATCCGCGCTGTAGCCGTCATTCGGCTATAGCGCGGATCTCAGGTGGTTAAAAAAAAATAATATTGGCGTCTGGATTACTTCTGCAAGGTCTACAATTAGAGCTGACCTCCTACAATAATAATATTATCAATTGCCTTTAACCGTGAATCCACAAGTGGATGCTAGTAGTAAAAAGAAAACATATGGGTCCACATCCATTTTGTATATTTCACATATTGGCATAAGTGTCGTCAGATTCCAGGTCATTAACAGCTGTAATTCTGCAACTACAGATGTGTCGGATCTTTAGAATGAGATATTTCGGCTGGCACCTCACTCATTCCACAGCACAACATCATCATCCTTTGCCCCCCCCCCGTCACACTGAAGACTCGCTCTCTCTCCCCTTTCCCAGTCTCCTCCGGCAAACTCCTATCAGTTAAGGGAGCCTGGACTTCTTTTCTGAATCTGCTTCCTTATCTCAATTGACATTTTTAATTGATACATAACCTATTATTTCTCATTAGCGGCCCTCAGAAAATAATTCATGATTAAATTCCGTGCAATTTAGTAATTCCACATTACGTCGGCAAGCCATAAAAGTCAATCAACAGGAAGCCAGGAAGGCGAGACCTGACAATGGCATTTTTTATTAGAAATTGATATTGAGCACAGACGAGCGAGGGAGGAAAGGGGGTGGGGTCTTTGTATGTTCTGTAAATGAATTATTAAACATATTTTTTGCCAGACAATACAGCTGTAAATCAGGAGCAACAGAATCAAATACTTTTGTTGCATTAAATGGCCAACAATGCTTCCTTAGTAAAAGTTTATAGGATAGCATTATTTTATGCATTTTTTTCACTACAGAAGGTGGTATCCATGGCCGTCTTTAATATTGATTGGACCCTGGGCAAAACTTTTCTTGCCCCCCCCCCCCCCATGCAGTTTTGCTCTCCACCTGCTCTGAAACATACAATAAATAGCTAGACTCAAAATCAGTTTACTGAATCAGATCAGGCAGCTATTGCGATTGGTTGCCAGAGGTTACAGTGTATCATTACCGCTCACTGACTGGTTGCTAGAGGTTACAGCACACATTACCGCTCACTGATTAGTTTCTAGAGGTTACAGCACATTTCTGCTTGTTGATTGGTTGCTAGAGATTACTGTGGATATGACCTCAGGGGGGCATGATATACATAGCAATGCCGCTGGCCGCCGGCCACCGCTATTTACATATGAATGCCGGTAATTTACATGTAAACACAGGGTCTGCAGGTGAGTCATCTGTACACAACAATAGGGCAGAGCTGGGCAGCATTAGTAGCAGCACTTCACACTTGGGACACAGCACAGGACTAAAACCTCAAGGGACGAGGGAATTTAAACCAGGATAGTTGGCAAGTAAGTATGAGGCAGCTGCTTTGGGCCCCACAACAATGACAGGGCCCAGGGCAGCTGCCCCTTTTGCTCTGCCTTAAAAACGGCCCTGGTGGTATCAACTGTCAAGTAGTCTAATGCCACGTACACACGGTCGGAATTCTCGTCGGAAAAAGCACTGATGGTTTTCCCGTCGGAATTCCGACGGAATTTTGCTCAAACTGTCTTGCCTACACACGGTCACACCAAATTCCGAGGGTCAGTAACACAGCGGCATACAACACATTCGACTGCACTATAAAAGGGAAGTTTAATGCTTCTGAGCATGCGTCGAATAGTTTCCGAGCATGTGTCGGAATTTTGTGTGTCGGAATTGCATACGCACGATCGGAAAATCCGATAGAAAGGTTTTCCGTTGGAAAAATTGAGAACAGGTTCTCAATCCAAAGTCCGTCGGAAATTCCGACAGAAAAAGACCTCAGACTGTTTCCATCGGAAATTCCGACCGTGTGTACGCAGCATAAAGGGACACTCCTGTCAGAAAATTTACAACCAGGGACACAGTCAACCTACCAATTGGCTCCAATTTTCATTCTGGTTTTTATAGTAGCCAGAATATCTATTTTCTAAATCAGCCTTTCTCAACCATTTTACCCCAGAAGGACCTGTAAATAAATTTTCAGCTGTCTGGGTTTTACTAAAACCAGTTCATCAGCAGTCAATGACACAAATGCCTCTCACATTGGTGGTCAGTAGGAAGAAAGCAACTCTTGCAGTGGTGATCCAAATGCCACCCTTACAGACAGCTAAAAAGAAAATTGGTGTCATGCTGTTGGCTTTGCCAAGTGACCTTGGTCCTGAAACTACGTGAGCACTAATGGGAGGTCAATCAGCCACAGCTCAAGGAACTCCTACCAACCTTTAGGGGAACCCTAGGGTTCCACAGAAACCTGGTTCAGAATGTCTTGTCTACATGTTTCTTAAGTGGTTGTAAAGCCGGAAGGTTTTTCACACAACCAAGAACAGCATAGATACCAGGATTTTTTTTATCTCTGAGCTGGAAGTCTAGAAAATCGATGATGATCCTGAATGATGGGATATTCAGTCCTTCTTGGTAGAAAACCATAGGAAGCCTTTGTTGAGGGGAGTACTGTGTTTGTGAGAGGTAATAAATTAATAAAAGTGTTACACCTGTGGGGAGTTGCAGCGTGGTGCGGCGGCAGTAAACACGCAGAGTTTGGTTGCAAAGAACAGAACTTGTATAAATGCAGAATCCAGTAATTCACAACAAACCTGACATGAAGGCACCCGACCGCAAACACTCACAGGAATATCAGCAGTGTGTAGCAGAGCAGGTCTGAGATGTGTCCACAACGTCTGTCTTGAGAGGCGGAATGCAGGCCTAGCCAGTCTGAGCCCAGGTGAGGAGGTCTCAAAAAGGATGGCATGTCCCTATCATTTCCCTGCTAGTCTGGAACCTCTCCCTGCCACTAATCACTGTCCCTGTCAGACAGGTGACCTGTCCCTACACTACCCACATGGGAAATGTGCTCCAAGCCTGGGAGCCGGGGGCCTTAAATTGTCTCTGCCTGACCCAAGATAGCTGCTAGTCACATGGGGCGGCAGCATCCAATCAGATAGCTTCCCCAGTGACTTTGGAAACCATAGAGGAACCATGTTCCTCTTGACTTCCTCTCCTCCTGCTATGCCGCTGCGGTTGAACGCCACTAGGAGTGGAGAAAGTAGACTGCATCTGCCTACACATCACCCTGAGTAAGCTCTGGTGGGCTGAGTGAAAAACACGTTGGGCGCATGGCCAGCCGGGGGTCCAGGCAGAGACTTCCATTCACGATCAAACAGCAGGTTTTGATTTGATGTGTGGCTCCCGGGACACCTAATCACTCTCTACCGTGCACCTGCCTACACACCTATACATGTATGCACTTGAAGAAATATATCTGATACACGGTAGAACTAAAAAAATCAGGTTCCGCTGCAAAAAGTTCCCTCAACTCATCTACTGAGTACTGTTGCCATGCCAAAGCGAATCATGTATTTTACTAATATTAAGCTCTGAATGTGTTGCTTTAGCGCATGTGCACTAGTACCACGTGCTATAATGCATTAAGGCCACCCATTCCGTTCAGCTGGCAGTGCACCTCAATGCTCCAAAAATTTGGCCTGCTTCTTTTATTTCCATGTGCCAAATGCTGATAAAGTGTGTTGGGGTGAAAATTAAACTTCAAATGCCAATCGTGCATTAACATGCCTTGCTCTTAATGGTGGTATAACATGTGATTTTCCATGCATTACTGCAATGCAATAGTGTGAATAGGCCTTTAGGCTTCTATGTTGAAATCTGAGGACTTTTATCCAGCTCCTACAGGCACTCATTTGTTGTTTCCAGAATGAAATTTGCTCTTCGGACTTAAGTTATAAAATCCTCTCCTAGCAAAAGGAAGAAAAAAAAAAAAAAAAGAATAGGTGGTGGTATTGCATTATATTATCTCTCTGTAGTCTAGGAAATCATTTTGGCTTAACTACAGTAGACATAAAACCAGACAGATGAAGTCAGTAAAATGCTAGAGAAAAAAGAAACACTACACCGTACAGCTGATATAAAACTCAATCTTTCTCGAGCGCTGTGAACTTCTAGTCGGTCATAGTACTATAAGGGTGTTATTTTACAGGTGCCTCTGGCTGCAGTTTATACAGCGGGAGGGAGAGTTGTCAAAATATTAGCAGATTTACAAGCCGAGCCTTCAGTAAATTGCAGGTTAATTGTCACCGGGAAGGAGCATGCAGCAGAAGGCCAAAAAAAAAAGAAGAAGAAATTGGCTTTAGATATGGTGAAGCTCTATGTAAAGCTGTACGTTTTTAGATGGAATCTGTTACCCAACTTCTTGGCCAAACCCAGCCCCGGTCCTCATGATTACGTTTTTTTGGATGAAACCTATTATCCAACTTCTTGGCCAAATCCAACCTCATCACACACAACCCTCCACAATTTCCCCTCCCAAATATCCAGACTACAGATTTGAAGGTCCTTTAATGGCTGAGGGTAGCTCAGGTCTTTCACGATCCTAGCAACGACTCTGCAAATAAGAAACTGTTTAGATTGACCCTCTTTCTAGAAGTATGTGGCTACCCATTTAAAGGATTGAGCTGAGGTGTTTCGAGTGAAGGATACTGTTAATGCTACAACACACAAAGACATTTTAGACAATTGTGCTCTTCCAACCTTGTGGGAAAAGTTTGGAAAGGCCCATTTTTTGTTCCACCATGACCATACCCCTATGTACAAAGCGAGCTCCATAAAGACATGGTTTGATGAGTTTGGTGTGGAGGAAAACAAGTGGTCTGCACAGAGCCTGGACCTCAACCCTACTGAACACAAATATCCAGACTCGGATTTGAAGGGCATTTAATGGCCAACTTCCAAAAAAAACGACTCACCAGTATCAATAGAATTGGATTAAAGGTGCGTGAAGGCACTGGAAACCAGAATTAGAATACCTGTATCTGCGGAGAAACTTTGTATGATGAGCACCTAACTGCACCACACCAACGTGGGGGAAACGGCACAACTTCTTTAGTGTGGTCAACTGGTGACCTATTGGGATGGCAGAAGAACATGGGTTTCTGTCCATTTTGAAATCTTGGCCAAAAGACTTTAAAAGGCCTGCTCACGCTATGTCATGACTCAACAGACATGTATATAACGGTATACTAAAATTTATAGGTAAAGTTGATCCAGGGAATATCTGATTGCCTCTTGGGGGATCAGGAAGGAATTTTTTTCCCTGATGGAATAAATTGGATCATGCTTTTTTTTTTTTGCCTTCCTCTGGATCAACTGTAGGTATGGGATTGTGTATTTGGGATTGTACCCCCCCCCCTTTTATTGGTTGAAGTAGATGGTTTTCAACCAGACTAACCATGTCATCAAGAACTCTGAGTGAAGCTGCTTCACCCCTTCTATCCAGACCTCTGAAGTCCCTCCTCATCAGGCAGCTGTCCATCTAAGTAGGTAAGCATCCTAATCTTTATACCTGCCTAAATTCTCTTCTTCTACTACAACCCCCACACCCCACCTTATGTTAGAAGAAAGGGAAAAGAGTTCTGTAGTCCAGCGGAACTCAGGCAGGGCTATAAACAATGCTTGGGATTTCAATGCACGGCAGCGAGGGAAAAGTGAGTATGAGCCAAGGAGGGGAATTAGCCCTGCATAGGCCACAATTCTCAACTCTTTCCTGTCCACCTGGGAATTTAGGGTGCTCTTTGCCCACCTTTGTATATTTCATTCTTCATAATATAAAATGCATTAAAAAAATCCAACATGGAGAGTGGGAGCCCCTCATAATTGCGACTGCAGGTCTGCAGACCAGGACTCAGGGTAGAGATCTCACCAATAGAGTCGCCAAGCAATATAAGCATGATTGTCACAAGAAGCCTGCACCGGGGTGCCCAGCCAGCTTGCAGACACTGTTAGATTGATCTCCCACTTGATAGGTTGTAAGCAGGTTGGCAGGGCTTTTTTTCTCAGAGAATAGGTGCAGGAACTCAACCATGCCCGCCACACACACATACACACATACCTGGCAAATGGCATTCAATAGTAGCTCTTCCCTCTGCATACAACCCCCTCCCTCCACTGCCCTCATCTTCTCCCCCATCCTTAAAAGCTCCACCATCTGTCATATGTCTTACCTTTGTTGCAATATTATGCTGAAGCACATATCCGGCTGTAGTACCTCCCAGCATAGTATACTATACTACAGTCCCTTGCAAGGGAGATCATGCAGTAGGAGCATCGACAACTGGTCACCAGGGAAAAAATGGAGACCACAGAGGGTGCAGCCTACCACGCACCCTCTCCTGCCCATGACTGCACTGAACCCTGGGCACCCGTTCTGTATCTCTCTTGTCCCTGTCCGGCACTCAGTGGGATCTGCGCAGGAGATCTGACCTGTGGGAGATACTGGAAGATAAGCTATGACTTGTAAACGCAGAAGCTGGACTTCAGTGTTACCAAGTGATAGTGGTGAGCAGGGAGCAGAAGACCTGAGCCAGAGGTGGCGGAACTGAGTTCCCCCTAGTTCCTGCTGAAAAAAAGTCCTGCAGATTGGTATGTGCAAGGATGCTGGTTAACTCCCTCTGGCTTCTAGAGGATTCTAGAAGAGAGGAGGGGAAGAGATGTGGAGCTGTCTGAGGTGTCTCAGGGAGCCCTGACCAATCCCCATTTAGGATTGGCAGGGGGCAGGCCTCCTTGATATATCCAGGGTCAGCCCAGCTGGGGGGGAGTTGGGTGGAAGAACTGAAGATGGAGTGCTAAGCTGTCAGGGCCTTTGGGTGCGGGAAGGATCCCTTCAAGAACACATGAAGGATCTGGACAGGAGGCACAGAGAGGAGTCAGAGAGGACAGCAGGAGCTAGTACTGCCGGGCAAGTCTTTAAGCCACCACCGTGATGACCCGTGGAGAGCAGGAGAACGGGAGGCTGCCGTCGCAGAGCAGGGGAAGCTGCCGGTAATGTTACATACTGTTTGGCGCCCCCCCAAAAAATGTTTCCATCGGCCGCTACTGGTTGTAGATATAGTAGTTTTCCGTAGGGGTTCCCAGAGACCGGGAAGCTATTTCAAGGGTCCCTCTGTGTTGAGAATATTGTGGAAGGCCAATATAGAGAAAGCAAGAGCTATTTTATGCTTTAGCTCCAACTTATGTTAGAGTTTATTGTTCCTGGTGACTTTTCCCAAAAATGACAATGAGCGACACTCCGCAACCCTCTGCGAACGTGCAAATTTCATTCTGATTGCTTAATTTTGCAGGTTGGCCATTTGAAAAAAAAAAAAAAAAAAAAAAGTCACTAATAACATGTCAAAACCATTACAAATCGTTAACAACCGTTCACATGCTCGGCTGTTAACGATCCATAATTGCCATCACACTTTTAATGCATCAACCATATCACGCGTGGCCTAACAATTTGTTCCACTCCTTCCCCCCCCCCCCCCCCACCACCACCACCCTTAGTTAATTAAGCTAATCTATTTATTTTAATGTTTAATTATAAATAATTTCATGTGCCTGTTACCCAGATTAGAACTAATTGGACAGTATGGGTGATGTATTTATAAGGAATCCGATATAAAAAAAAAAAAAATACTTTTTTGCAAATCTTAAATCGTTTTTTTTTTTTTTTTTTTTTTCACACGGTGCTTAGAGGGGCAAAAAGCAAAAAAAAAAAAAAGCAAAAAAAAAAAGAAAGAAACAACTGCGTCTTTACAGTCGAGGCGTTTTAGCAGATGATACTGAGCTATGCTTGCTGTCGAATCGCGAGGCACCAGCATATAAAATGCCAGTGAATTTGCATTACCTCTAATCCATCATTCTTTGGGAGCAGAGGAAAAATGTGCAAGACCTGCTTCGCGCAAGCAGTGCCTTCCATTGACAGATTCCTATTTAACTGACTGTGAATACAACAATTCTACGAATAATTTGTCAAGTGTGTGGCTGAACTAGCTCTGAACTCTGATAAATACCAACTCTCTCCGACGCTACAAAGACATGATGTTCTTTTGTGCGGGCAGTGAGTAACAAGCACTAGGATTTAACAATCAATGCCACTATATTTCTGCTACGTTTTGTTGCTAAAAGAAAGTCCTTTCAGTCGCTCCCCCCCCCCCCCCACCTCCCCTTCCCTTTCGTCTCTTTCAACCCTCCATATGAGTCTCCGCACCTACTCTACACCACCGTCTTCGTCGCTGTATAAACCAAATTGCCTCTTATCTAGGGCACTAAACATTTAAATACATGTATGTTGTATAAAGACTAATAGCAGTTTACAAGCTAATGGAATCTGGCGGGAACGTCTTCGGAGGAGGTCGCCAACGCTGAAAAAAAAAAAAAAATAATAAAAAAAAAGAAAGCACTAACACTCAACGGTTAGACGCCCAAATCACCTTTTCATCAAGGAGGGCTTTAATCCATTCTGATGTGCCTTTAAAAAAAAAAAAAAATCCGCCTCTGCGTTTACAAAGACAGGTCCGGTTGCGCATTAAAAACCGGCGCGCATTAAAAAAAAAAAAAAAGGAATGCAAATCTAATCAAGTCCTTTAGTCTATAATATATACATAAATGCCTGCGACAGAAATAATTTATTATGCATTATTTTTCATTTCCTCCTGTAAAGCTTTAGAGCCACAACGGACTTAAGTGGCAATGCGGACCCGCGAGGACGATAAGACGTGTGTCAAGACACGGTGAGAGAGTGCCAGTTGATTCGAGCTCTTAGGATTCGGTACAAGCTATTATTTTTTATTTTTTTTTCCCTGGGATTAAAAAAGAGAAAACATATGTCAGCCTCAAATAGGATTGCTCAGTACATTATAGAGCGGGAGCGTTCAGTTTACAGCTTGCGAACTCCCCGCTTACGATTTGCCAGGTCCCCAGCGGAACAAAAAGTCACGGTAATTGTACTGCTATTAGTTGATTGAGTTTCAACTTTTGACTCCCCAGATTGTAATGTCTATAGGGATAATTAAGTGTGTGGCATATTAACAGTTCCTAATGTAAAATGCTAATTATTTATTGTTTATCAAGCTGTTAAAGGACGCTCAAGCTGATGTACTCACGCTATCAAGATTTTCCAGCCATTAAGCAAAAATTTGCATTTTGGGATTTTAGCCAGCGAGCTACATGCATTTCTCGAGCACCCCTTTCCTGTCTTAATCTATTTGTCATTAGTCAAATGTGGTGGCTCATGCTACATGGTTTGTTTCAAGGCTGGGCCTGGAGGTTAAAAGGAATAGAGGGGGGGGGGGGCTGGACTGGTGTGAAAATCATTTATATAGTAGAATGTATCATCTCATATACGAGTACTTGGCTGGAAGCTTGGATATTCTGGGAAAGTGGTGGGTTCCAGCTCCTATGGGGCGGGGCCTTACGAGAATTTGGGAAGACGGGTAAAGTTTTGGGAATGCACCAGGGGATGTAGTTGCTCCAAGTCTAAAGTCTGGAGATTGCCTGATGGATTTTAATTCAGTTGTAAAATGTGATTGTTTGGAAGACTAATCATATTCTGGGCCAGGTTCTAGCTCCTGTGGGGTGGGTCCTTACAATAATTGGTGAAGGCGGGTAAGGTTTTGGGAATGCACCAGGGGATGTAGTTGCTCCAAATGTAAAGATTGTAGATTGCATGACTTCCATGCTGTTGTAAAACTTGATTTCTTGAAAGTCTACTAATAGTCTAGGCCAGAGCTGGGTTCTAGCTCTTGTGGGGTGGGGCCTCATAAGAATTGGTGAAAACGGGTAAGGTTTTCTAAGTGCACCAGGAGATGTAGTTGTTTCAAACATAAAGATTTGACATTGCATAATGGACTTCAATGCTGTTGTAAAACGGGATTGCTTGAAAGTCTACTATTATTTTCAGCCAGTGCTGGGCTCTAGTTCCTAGGGGGTGGGGCCTTTTGTAGAATTGGTGAAGACGGGTAAGGTTTTGTGAGTGCACCAGGGGATGTAGTTGTTCTGAAAGTAAAGATTTGAGATTGCATGATGGACCTGCTGTTGTAAAACTTTATTGTTTGAAAGTCTACTCAAAGACTGTGTGGGCTCCTCTCTAGGAGAGCAGGTCAAGTGGGCTGTTAGTAGACTCTTAATAAATAAAGTTTTACAGCAGTGTTGATTTATGGTCCAATATCTCCATTACTTTCCTTTGTATTAAACAAAGAGATAGACATAGATGAGGCGAAGGGTTGTCCAGCACCCAAAACCAAAACCAGGTTGATATTATACATGGTTGGCCACCACAGACCTGTATTATAGATATCGCTTTCAAGGGGAAGTAGTTAGGTGTGATGTAGAAGCAGAGGTTTTGTTGGCAGGACCCATTGTACCTGATGGCAAGGGGGTGGTTACACAACTCGAAGAAGAGGAGCAGCTTTGTTGACCTGGGGGAAGGAAGCCTACAGAACTGAGGAATGAGGTAAGTAATTCTCTAAATTTTTTCCCCCTAAAGACAGCCATAGATAGATATAAATTTGGCTGGTTCAAGAGGGACAAGCTGAATATCGATCCATCTATGGGCTGGCTGGTTGTACAGAAGTTGATCTCTTGATCTGAACAAACAGCCTGTTAAAAAATATTTGCTCGATCAGTGCCGCCGGCTATGGCTGGTGGTGCTGATGAGTGTATTCTGATGGCAGGGAAGCCTCCCCACTGTCAGAATACAATAGCTCAACTAGAGGGATTCCCCATCTACCTTGAATGTGTGAATGGGGGAATCGATTCATTTTCTTTTGTTCAAACAGTTGAAAAAAAAAAATATGAATCGTGTAGGGGTGGCATTTTTTGCATAGCTGATAAGAGTTCAGCTTTAAAAAAAAAGGCTCAGAATGTAAGGGACACTGTCTTCAAAATGTCAGCTAAAAGAACAGAAAATCGAGGGGCTTAAATGCTTACTTGCAAAGTTTTTCCTTTCCATGAATGGTTTTTATTCACTTGCAAAATGTCTGCTAGAAAAACGGGCTTCTCCAGTAAAAGTTGATTCCCTAGCACAGTCTCCTCCCTCTTTGCACGTCTTAATGCTCTCCTCTTCTGGGAGTGTCTTGTGTTCTTGTCCAGGCCCTAAGTCCCTCCCTTCCCTTGCTTACATCATTTTTTTACATAGCTGCGGGGGAGGAACAAAGGGGAATACTATAGCGCAGCCCTTCTCATCGCTTTATCCCTGATGAACCCATAATATCATTTTCATATCTCCGACAACCCTGAATAAATTGAATTCATTGTGATTAAAGGGAAGGATGCCCCTTACAATTATGGTCATTGAGAAGAATGTGTGTCATGGGTCAGACCAGTAAATATAGCAGTAGAGAGGCTTCCACCGACCAGCTGGATAGGTGAAAAAGCAGGTCACCCTGTTGGATGATGCAGGCTCACCTGAGATGCAGGGTCTAAGTACTAATTGGTGTTCAGCAGAACTCTTGATAGTGGAGATAGGTTTTTCTGTGTGTTAGTCCTCAGGTCACAGTCCTCAGGATCACCCCACCAGGATGTGCAAGTCAGGGTCCAGTAGTAGATATAGCAGGTAGGGATTAAGCAGAAGCGTAATCAGTAAACAAGCCAAAGGTCAATAACAAGTGATTGCAGGATGGGATGAAGCAGAAGCGTAGTCAAGGAACAAGCCAATGGTCGGTAACAAGTGATAGCAAAGATACCAACTGCAGCAGGAGTGACAAGAGCGAGATAGTGGCTGGAGAGAGCACAATCATTTGGCAAACAGGAAGTGCAGAGATATGGCTTAAATTGGGAAGTTCAAGGGAGGAGCAAAGAGGTTCAATGTTCATGAGAAGCAAGACATATGCCCCGTACACACAATCAGATTTTCCGACAACAAATGTTGGATGTGAGCTTGTTGGCTGAAAGTCCGACCGTGTGTATGCTCCATCGAACATTTGTTGTCAGACTTTCTGCCAACAAATGTTGGCTAGCAGGTTCTCAAATTTCTGATCGTGTGTACACAAGTCCAACGCACAAAAGTTCACGCATGCTCGGAATCAAGCAGAAGGAGCCGTACTGGCTATTGAACTTCCTTTTTCTTGGCTCGTTGTACGCCTTGTACGTCACCACGTTTCCACGTTCGTAATTGTTGGCCAACATTTGTGTGACCGTGTGTATGCAAGACAAGTTGGAGCCAACACCCATCGAACAAAATTCCATGGTTTTGTTGTTGGAAAGTCCGATTGTGTGTGCAGGGCATACGAAATCCGGCAAGGGGCTGTCCAGCATCTTCAGGTCTAGGCCGTGACAATGTGGCTTTCAGTGGTGATAAGGATACCATCCTTACAGACAGCTAAAAGGTTCATTGGTGTCATACTGCTGGCTCTGCCAAGTTCCATTGGACCCAAAATGATGTAGGCACCATCGGGTGAGAGGTCAATAATAGACATGGGAGCCGTCAAAAAATTAGTTTTGTTTCGTTCCGTTCCGTTTATAAAAAAAAAATCATAATTCGTGTATGAAATTTAATTCGGCTTCGTACGAAATACGAATTTCGTACGAATCGTTACGAATCCTTAATTTGGATAACGAATAACAACACTCTACGAATAATAACAAAATTATCCGAAAACGTATTAACGTTACATAACACAGGTCTATTGTCTATTGTTCACCAATCACTCAGAGGAAGTACGAAATACGAAATTTCGTTTACGAATCCGAAATTTCGTATTTCGTACTTCCTCTGAGTGATTGGTGAACAATAGACTTGTGTTATGTAACGTTAATACGTTTTCGGATAATTTGTTATTATTCGTAGAGTGTCGATATTCGTTATAGTGAATCTCGAATTCATTCGAATCATTCGTTATATCCGCTATAATTTTCTTTCATATTAGTTGAAATTAGTTATTTGGTAGTTTGGATTCGGATAATTTGGATCCAAAATTCGTAAACGAAATTTCGTATTTCGTACAGAATTCGTATTCGTAAAAATTCGTAATTCTGATTCGTACGAATGTACGAATTTCGAAAAATTTGTACGAATTTCCGATTCGTACGAAACTAATCGCACATGTCTAGTCAATAAGCCACAGCTCAAAGGGCTCTTAGGAACCCTAGGGTTCCACCAAATCCCTGGTTGAGATTGGTTGCTCAAGAGTGTCCCTTGAGTGCTGTGGCTGCTAACAATACAGCCAAGATGGTGGCCCACAACAGTAGCCCAGCAATGACCTCCAACCTCTGTGTATCTCTCATAATGAGACTTTTGCCACGTACACACGGTCAGAATTTCCGATGGAAACAGTCCGATGGGAGCTTTTCATCCGATTTTCCAACCGTGTGTATGCCCATCGATCTTTTTCTGTCGGAATTTCCGACGGACTTTGGATTGAGAACCTGTTCTTAATTTTTCAGACGGAAAACCTTTCTATCGGATTTTTTTTTGTTTATGCAATTCCGACACGCAAAATTCCGACGCATGCTCGGAAACGATTCGACGCATGCTCGGAAGCATTAAACTTCCCTTTTATAGTGCAGTCAAACGTGTTTTATGCCGTGCTGTTATTGACCATCGGAATTTGGTGTGACCGTGTGTAGGCAAGACAGTTTGAGCAAAATTCCGTCGGAAATCCGACGGGAAAACCATCAGAGCTTTTTCCGACGAGAATTCCGACCGTGTGTACGCTCCATAACAAGTTCTGGCCAGACAGAAACAGTGACGTTTTTTACGACCTAGACCGGGCAGCTTGCTATAGCACCACATTTCAACTGGGTTCTTTAAGAGCTACAATATTATCCACTTCTAGAAGCCATCAACCAAATATCAAGTGACTTTCAAACACCAACATATTCACATCAACACTCAAAACTGTTAAACGTTAACACAGGAATTTTGAGAAACTCATACCTTTGATATTCCTTTTAAAAACATAATTTTCCTAAACATCACATCAACCAAAAAGTGTTTGATGGAACTTTTGAGTGAAGGGATATTAAAATGTCATCTCGAAAACTGTGATTTTACTTCTTTTCTTTTTTTTTTGTTCTTTTTAACATTATGAACAATATTTATCAAAACCAGCCCACTTGCAAGGCAAAGTTGCTTCTTATCTTTGCTTGTCAACGAAGACATTATTCACCCAAACTTCCTTCCATCCGTCTTTGGTGGCTCTCATTGTCATTTTAAATTGCAGATCAATCAAACATCACAAAGGGGGCCTTGTTCAGCTGGGCGAGATTAACGTTGTGGCTAAAACTGTTTACAAAGTCATTTGTTAAAGGTTCTACAAATGTAGATGAAGGCAACTTTTTTTTTTTTTTTAATATATATTTTTGCCAGGTTAACATTGTTGCTCTTGAAGAAAGCCTTAAGCAATGGTTTGAGAGGGCAACAAAAAAAAAAAAATTGTTCATTTATCATTATCGTCATGGGCTTTCGCAAATGATAACAATTTGTCTTCATCCTATTTTTAGACAATGAGCCACAATAGAGTCCGGAAAAGCCATCTAGCCAGATGGGAGAAGGTGCTTTCATTGCAGAATGTTTTATGTGTGTGTGGAGTTTTTTTTTTTTTTCTGCCATATCAAAAGGACAGAAAAAAAATAAGTTTCAATGTGAAAAAAAGGATATTCTTTTATTAAAGGATTCAGAGGAATGTTTGACGTGTCTTAAGTGAGTTTGATGCCGAAATGAGAAAGGAAGAAAATCAGGGCTTTTCGAGGCGTAATACGTTCTCAAGTCGTGTAATCCATATAGTGGGGTAAACGAAGATTGGATTAGTGACACTAAGGTGGATATCAAATAATAACTTCAAATTTAAAGCGGTTATAAAAGCAAATAAAAAAATAAAAATAAATACCGTATTTATCGGCGTATAACACGCGCCGGCGTATAACACGCACCCCAAGTTTAGGAGGGAATATTAAGGAAAAAAACTTTTAGGAGGGAAGTTTAAGGAAAAAAAATTACATTTAAATGCCCATCAATGCAGCCTTATCAGTGTCCATCTGCAGCCTTGTCCATCATTGCAGCCTTGTCCAGTGTCCTTCTGC
Organism: Lithobates sylvaticus; assembly: GCA_028564925.1. Taxonomy (NCBI): domain Eukaryota; kingdom Metazoa; phylum Chordata; class Amphibia; order Anura; family Ranidae; genus Lithobates; species Lithobates sylvaticus. The sequence goes on along the minus strand of CM053034.1, from coordinate 5,905,170 downwards.
AGCCTTGCCCAGTGCCTGTTGCAGCCTTGCCCAGTGCAGCCTTGCCCAGTGCCTTTGCAGCCTTGCCTAGTGCAGCCTTGCCCAGTGCCTTTGCATCATTGCTAGTATAATTGCAGCACTGCCCTGATTTAAAATTGGCGCTGACTGAGCAGAGAGGACAAGCGCCGACAACATACAGAAAACCGAGTGTACTTTCGGCTAGTCTCGGCTCCTTTCGCAGTCCCGCCCAGTGCATTTGCAGACTTGCTCAGTGCAGCCTTGCCCAGTACCTTTGCAGCCTTGCCCAGTGCAGCCTTGCCCAGTGCAGCCTTGCCCAGTGCAGCCTTGCCCAGTGCCTTTGCAGCCTTGCCCAGTGCAGCCTTGCCCAGTGCCTTTGCAACATTGCTAGTCTAGTTGCAGCACTGCCCTGATTTAAAACTGGAACAGACTGAGCCAAGAGGACGAGCGCCGACAACATACAGAAAACCGAGTGTACTTTCGGCTAGTCTTGGCTCCTCTCGCAGTCCCGCCTACCTCCACTGATTGCGAGAGGAGCGAGCGCCGACAACATACAGAAATCCGAGTGTACTTCGGCTAGACTCGGCTCTGCTCACAGTCAGGGGCGGGACTGCGAGAGGAGCCGAGACTAGCCAAAGTACACTCGGATTTCTGTATGTTGTCGGCGCTCGCTCCTCTCGCAATCAGTGGAGGTGGGCGGGACTGCGAGAGGAGCCAAGTAAAGCCAAAGTACACGCGGCTTTCTGTATCTCGGCTCCGCTCGCTCCTTTCTTCAGAATCAGCGAGAGATCGGCGGGGATCGGCGTATAACACGCACCCACGATTTCCCCCTGATTTTAAGGGGGGAAACGTGCATGTTATACGCCAATAAATACGGTAACAAACATGTTATACTTACCTGTTCTGTGTAGTGGCATTGCACAGAGCGGTCCAGAACCTCCTCTCCTAGGATTGCACGCTGGTGCTCTTGGCTCCTCCTCCTTTCTGTGCAAATCCATATGAAGCTGCTATATGCCTTTAGTAAATCAACCCACACAGTGCCTTGAAAAAGTATTCATACCCCTTGAAATTTTTCACATTTTGTCATGTTACAACCAAAAACGTAAATGTATTTTATTGGGATTTTATGTGATAGACCAACACAAAGTGGCACATAATTGTGAAGTGGAAGGAAAATGATAAAATGTTTTTCAAATTTTTTTTACAAATAAATATGTGAAAAGTGTGGGGGGTACATTTGTATTCAGCCTCCCTGAGTCAATACTTTGTAGAACCTCCTTTCACTGCAATTACAGCTGCAAGTCTTCTTGACTGCTTCTCTGATGAATGCTCTCCTTGCCCGGCCGGTCAGTTTAGGTGGACGGCCATGTCTTGGTAGGTTTGCAGTTGTGCCGTACTCTTTCCATTTTCGGATGATGGATTGAACAGAGCTCCGTGAGATGTTCAAAGCTTGGGAGATTTTTTTCATAACCTAACCCTGCTTTAAACTTCTCCACAACTTTATCCCTGACCTGTCTGGTGTGTTCTGCAGCCTTCTTAATGCTGTTTGTTCACTAAGGTTCTCTAACAAACCTCTGAGGGCTTCTCAGAACAGCTGTATTTAGGCCACATGCACACGGACGTTTTTACAGACACTTTTTGAAGCGTTTTTTTCCGCTTAAAAACGCCTGTCCATGTTAGTCTATGGCTTCATGCCCACCTAGGCGTTTTTAAGCTGTAAAAAAATAAAAACAGGACCAGTGTGTTCTGAGGCTCCAGCATTAGAGCTGTAAAAACGTCAGACGCCGGCAAAAGGTGTTAAACGCAAATTAACGAGGCTTAACGCTGTGTTAAGCCTCGTCCGGCGTTTCTGCCTCTATTCAAAATCAATGGTTCACTATGGGAGCCCATTGAGTTGAATAGAGGTCGCACCAGAAGTCAGATCAAGATTATCAAACTTGCGGTGCGACTTGTGTGCTGAGAATCTTGAAGGGGAACCCTGCAAAAAATTTTAAAAAATTGCGTGAGGTTCCCCCCCCCCCCCCCCCCATGCCCATCCCCCCCCACCCCCCAAGACGATACCAGACCCTTCGGTCTGGTATGGATCTCAAGGGGAACACCCACACCGAAAAAAAATGGCGTGGGGGTCCCCCCAAGATCCATACCAGACCCTTATCCGAGCGCGCAGCCTGGTAGCTCAGGAAATGGGGGCGAGCAAGCCATTGGATTTGATTGACAGCAGTGGGAGCCAATGGCTGTGTTGCTATCAATCTATCCAATCAAGAGCCCGGAACCCTGCACAGAGGAAGAGCGTGTCTCCGTTGGGTGAGATTCCAGGGATCAGGTAAGTAAAACGGGTGGGGGGCTGGGGGGACCGGTCACTGCCAGGTGTTTTTTTCCACTTAATGCATCCAAAAAACACAAGGGTTTACAACCCCTTTAAATACTTTTGCTAATAGGTGTCCCTCAGAAAGATGGGCATACCTCTCAACTTTCCATCAGTCCCGGGGCCCTTCCTACTGATCTGGGGGCACTTTACTCCCATCGCAGTGCCCTTTATAAGCCCCAGCTCAAACTGCTGTGCATTACTTTTCTGCCACTTTGGAGTGATATGAGTGCCATAGACTACCATGTTGAATCTCAAAAGTCGCAAGCAAATCACACAACCTTGGGGGCGCAGCAGTGTGAACCACGCCTTACGGTCATGCAGCGGGACCCTTGCACATGTTCTGCAGTCGGCCCCCTTCCTGCCATCCTGACCCCCCCACTGTGACGAAACACCATGGCCCGGACCTTTGCGACCCTGGTAGTTCCGCCACTGCACTGCATGACAAATCAAGGCAAACAAGGCAAAAAACAAAAATAAATGCAATGCATGTAAAATAAAATGCACACCAACACATTACAAAGAATACAACACGCATGTATTAATGGATGCATTCTGATGTGAATGAGCACTTAATGCATTATTTGTGCATTACTGCGACATGGAAAAGTGAATCTGGCTTTAGGTATGGGGGTGCTCCAATATGGGGGGGGGGGGGGGGGGGCAAACGTAGGAGGAAATCGCAAGCCCGAAGTTAGGCTTTCGCTGTGCGCTCTTCGTTACCGTCGTGCGTTTTTTTCAAACAGGTACATTATTTCGTTTAAAAGTCACATGGATTCCAGACAGCAGAATTGTACGCAGCCGAGCGGCACGCGGCACAGTGCGGTTATTCGGTTGTTGCCATTTTATATGCAAGCTATTAACTCCCCTTCCTGGCTTTGAACTGTACAGTTCAAGTACACATGCATGTCAATGCTGAAAAAGAAATCTGCTTTGTTCAGCACTGAATATACATAGACCCACAACTGCCTCCTATGTAACCTATACGCCTCGCCATTAATCTCCTCCGCATACAAGACGCTTCTTGCATTTTTCTCTTCTGTCAGCGCTCAGCCTGCGTTCTTGACTTCGCCAGACACTGACAAACAGGACTCGTCACTTCTCAGAGAACACAATGCCGAGCTACCCTCGCCTCAGGACCACGGCTACCCGGAATCTGACAATTTTACCAATTTTAGAAAAGAAGATGCGGCGCTAAATAACACACAAAAAATATATATAACATGGAGCATAAAAGTCTGTATATTAAAAGTCCATATATTAGAAAACAATCCCAAGTGTCTTCAGTGATGGAAAAAATTATAAAATCGCATGCGGGTGACTTTGTGAATAAATCACACCTCCACCACTGGAATAGATGGCCGCTCACCTCACTCAATGGACCCTTTCGTTATAGAGGGTCAGAAACACCTTCCCCTGTCATGGGGTATCAGATAATCATCCACAATGTGTTATCCAGAGAGCCTCCTCACCAATGGATGACCTAAGCCTGCGAGCTCCCATCCATCCTATCAGACTTTTTCCATTGGTGGTCATTGAGAAGAATGCCCCTTGCATTGGGGGTCAGTGGGAAAAATGACCCTTAAGCCCCATACACACGCTCGGACAATCCGCGGACCAGGTCAGTCGGACTTTGTCCGACGTACTTTGTCCGATGTTGGCGTTGCGTACACACGGTCGGACAAAGTTGTCGGAATATCCGGTCCGGAAGAACGTCGTGACGTAAGTCGTCGTCCACGAGATTACAAAAGGGAAGTTCAGCACCACGTCAGGCACCCGTTGGGCTCCTTCTGCTGATCCCGTGTTTATCGAGAGTTAGTGGAAGTTTGGTGACTTAAGATTCGCGCTTCTCAGTTTTCTGACTCAGATCGTTACTGCTCTTCAGTTTGTGCTTGTCGTGCGTATCTGTTTATTAGTGCGTGTAGTCAGTTCGCATTTGTTGGTCATTGCGGCCTATATCTTGATATAGGACGCTTTGATTTGCACTGCTTATTGTCTGCTCGTTGCTGGTATTCACTTCGTTCTTTCAGGCCTTGCTGTTTATCGGTGCTTTCTGTTTGTCCGTTCTGACCAGCCGACCTTTTGTGACCTTCTGAGCGATGTTTCCCGTGCGTACTCGTCGCCGAGTTCGTGCTGTACGCGGAATTGGTGTCGGGCTTTTAGCTTTGACCCAAGACCCGTCCATGAACAGAGTGACGAGGAGTATGTGGACCAAGAATTGGTTGCTTCAGCGTGACCAGTTCTCGCACATGCCTTTGCTTCGTGAGATCCGGGAGAATAATCCTGATGATTTCAGGAACTTTCTCAGGATGACGGACCCCGATTTTCACCGTCTTTTGGCTTTGCTGACCCCCTTTATCAGCCGGCAGGATACCTGCATGAGACAAGCCATTACTCCGGAGCAGAGGCTTGTTGCCACGTTGAGGTACTTGGCGACAGGGAGAAGTCTTCAGGATTTGAAGTTCTCTTCAGGTATCTCTCCCCAGGCCCTGGGAATCATTATTCCAGAGACCTGTTCTGCCATCATTCAGGTCCTGCAGGAGGACTATATTAAGGTAACATTTCTACTTTACTATTCCCTTCTATGTATGCTCTGTTTGCTAATGACTTGTATTTTTGACCTCCTTCCCTAATTACCATGATTGCAATATGTTCTAATATGCTGTGCCCCTTTTCTCCTTCATGCATTTTTCCCTTCACTTACCTCACCAGCATGCTCTTCTGCCCCAATAGACACCTATGGCCTAGTCACTTAAGCAATGTCTTTTGTCTGCTGCATAGTATTGTTTGCCCCAAAACACCCCCTAAAATATGCACAAATGTTTGCTGTGTGGTTTACTTCATGTAGAGCCCCCTTTTTTTGTTCTTTTGGTGGGGGGGGGGGGGCAAACTCATTAGGAACCCCCTCCCCCAACTGCTCTGTCAGATGGTACCAATCCTTTATCTGCTGGCTTTCCCAAGGTCCATACACACTATATACCTACCTCTTTATAGTGCGCATCTTTAGGGATGAATTCAGCAAAGCATGTAGTGCAAGGGACTGCCTCCATACATTCCATTTCCTATTTTTTTGTCTTCTTTCCCTCCTATTAGCTTGCTTGGTAATTTAATAATGTCACACTGTGCCTGCCTTTTTTGCGGGGGGGGGGGGGGGGGGGGGGGGTTGAAATGTTATTTGATCTTTCCTGTGGCCTGCCAATAGTGTTAAGTACAGAGGGTCTGGCCAAACTAGCCCACATTATTGAGCCATTTGCCAATCAATGAAGTGCAGAGGGTTAGCTGTCCACCACCCCCCCCCCCCCCAAACCCCTAGTTATTGCCAATGGCCCATCAGAAGTGGGGGGATTGATGGGGGGGTGAGTAATCTGTGAAGGGGAGCCTCTACTTTTCTGTGCAAATACTTTCCAGCCTCCAATTTTAGACAATGCTCTTGTTCCAAGATGTTGATTGTCTAATCTGCTTGCAATGTTTAGGTGCAAAGTGACTAATTTTTTTTTCTTGTTTCACTCCACAGTTCCCTTCCACGCCACAGGAATGGCAGACTGTGGCCTCCCACTTTGCCAGCCGTTGGGACTTTCCTAACTGCGGAGGGGCAATTGATGGGAAACACGTCCGCATCGTCCCACCGCCCAACTCGGGGTCCTACTATTATAATTATAAAGGGTTTAATAGTGTAGTGATGTTGGCGGTGGTGTCGGCAACATACGAGTTTATGTATGTGGACGTGGGGATGAACGGCCGGATATCGGATGGTGGGGCCATTACGCACACGGAGTTCTACTGGCGTCTCCAAAGTGGCAGTCTGTGCTTGCCACCTCCAGAGGAGAATGCCGAAGGACTCCCCTTCGTCTTTGTCGCAGATGAAGCGTTTGCGTTGACTCCCCATGTGATGAGGCCGTTCCCGATGAGGACCCTCACCCCGGACCAGAGGGTCTTCAACTACAGGCTGTCCAGAGCCAGAAGAGTTGTGGAGAACGCTTTTGGCATCCTGGCCAGCCGCTTCCGCCTGTTCCTGACGGCATTTAACTTGGCGGAATACAAACTGAACCACATAGTTCTTGCCTGTTGCATATTGCACAACTTCCTCAAAAGACATAACAGGAACTATGTGGTGCCCGTTGGCCCAGATGTGGAGGGCCCTCCAAATGCCGAACTCACAGCCCTTCGAGTGGCACGTCCAGGCTTGCCCCCTCTAAATGCCCGTGTGGTCCGGGACCAATATATGCAGTACTTTGTGGGTAGGGGGGCCATTGCTCTGCCTGACGATGTGTGAGAGGCATTTTTTAATAAATCTGATATTTTAACCAACCTCTGATTTCATGTCATTTCAGTCTTCTTTTTAGCTTATTTTACTTTGACATTTTTTCCCTTTGCCTTCGACAGTGGGAATGCACTTTCTGGGCAAAAGGAGGTAACAGTCTCTTCTTCCCAAAAAGATTATTCTCATGTTGTGTGTTTGCTACCTAATCTTTGGTCTAGAGAAGGTTTGTACTGCATAACTGACACCCAAAATACTCCTTTTCATCACCAGGTCTGACATGTGTGTATTCTCCAAAATGCTGTGCTCCGTGTTTTCGTACAAAGCACTGTGGGTGTCATTTACATAAGTCAAATCCGCTATGCTCTACAAGTGCATTGAAAAAGTTCCCCGGGAAAGAAAATTGGAGTGCAAAGTGGATTTGCCTTTAGTAAATAACACCCATTGCCCCCCATATCCTTTTCATTTTACATACATAATGCATTGTGTTTTTTAAATAAGGAAGCCACACATTTAGAAAAATAAAAGTTTACTAGGAAAACATTCCCAAGTGCGTTTACAATCTTCACGCCAAAACTGACAACATCTTGGTTATTTACAACATTGTTTACAAACATTCCGCAATTGGTAAAACCAGGCATGGAGCAAAACAGAACCTAGGAACTTGGAAAGTTCAACTTTGTAAAGTGAAGACAAGATCAGACATGACTATATGTTCAAAGTGTGTTTGATCTTGCCTTCATCACATGGGGGGGTCACCCCCGAAAAGTGGAAATTTGGAACATGCACACAATTTGGGACTGAAAATGGTCATTAGATGGTAAAACACATGCCTAGAAGCTTCAAAAGTGCCATTTTCCATCATGGGGATGAATGGACGTTTTTTGGGGGTGCAACCCCTTCACCACAACCACTTTCGTAGTTCGTAAAGTGTTTGCACCCCCAAAAAAACGTTGCCATTCATCCACCATGGTGGGAGCTAGCACATGTGGACACAATGTGTGCATGTTCCAAATTTCAGACAGTTTTTAAGTTGCAAATGTGTTCTGAAGCTGGCACAAATGTGTGTTAATTACTTGGTGCGTTTTCATATTTTTCCTAAAATATCAATGATGTTCTTCAATTTTTGTTGAACATCATTGATGTTTTGCTTTATGTAATCTAGATCTCTATTGCAGACCATTATCTCTCCGATGAGTACGTGGGCACTCTCTGTGGTAAAGTGCGATTTTTCTTCCACAACATCCACGTCACCTAAAAACCACAAACAAACAAAAATGGGGTGTTGGAAATGAGGCAGCCATACATGGATTAGCTTACCAGTAGCTGTGTTCTCCCACACTCACCTGTTGTGGTGACAATTTCTCCAAGTTCGATGATCTCTCCTTCCTCCTCCTCCTCCTCCTCTGCTTCTGCTCTTTCCCCTTTTTTGGTAGGTGTTGGTTTGGGGGTTTCCTCAGACGGCCCAAGTTTTCGCTCCCCTATGAGAATGTCCAAAAGGAAGATTTAGCAACACAAGCTATTGAGGGCAGAAATAGGAAATGACAAACATTGCTTGAAAGTGACGGACACTATTTTAGTTTGGCCAGTTACAAATGTCAACTACATGAATGAAGTCACTTTGTAAAGGTGCTAAACTGACTAGCTTTTTGGTAGAAGTTTGTGTGATGGAGACCCCCCTCTAGTATCCACTGGAGCACATGTGTGGAAAAGCATAATAAAAAGGGGGTTTGGGTGTCCCAGCACTAGTGCTCTAGAGTCCAGATGGGTAAACAGCTACTGAGTGACCTCTCCTTTACATTGAATAAATTGGCTTTACATTCTTGATGACATTTCTAGTGAGAACAAACTTCCTTTCCCCAAAAAAACACCAAACATCGTATTATAAGTGGCCGAACGATCGAGGTTGCGTACGATCGAATGCACACACACACGACCATGACAGTGGCAGAAAGATCGAGGCTGAGTACGATCGAATGCACAGACGAACCTGAAAGTGGCCATTTTGGAATGTACAACTTGGTAAAAATCAAAACACAATGGAGCAGTATGCAAGCAAGAAATCAAACACAAAACACAACTACTTACTTTTTTGAAGAATTCTCTTGATCTTTCTGTACTGATCGGCCTCCCTCAGTTTCAGGTCTGACCAGCGTTTCCTGAGTTGCTCCTTGGATCGTTGTACCCCAAAATTATTGTACAGCCTTCTCACAACTTTAGACATGATCTTGGCCTTGCGGACATTGGGGTTGAGGTAAGGCCCATACTTCCCATCATAGTCGCTCCTCTTTAATATGTCCACCATCTCCAACATTTCTCCAAATGACATATTGGAGGCCTTGAATTTCAGGTTCCGGGATCGGGACGTTTCTGCCTCCGGACTTTCCTCGTCCTCCTCCTCGTTGGTGGGATATTTGTGGCGCACCTGCTGTGTCCCCGCCATGTGCTCTCCCCACTACGCCGTAAAGAGAAGGGGTGGGGAATAGACGAGAAAGATCGTCAGGGGCGGGCGGAGTTTGAAGCATGCGCAGTGTATATAAAACGTCACACGCCTGTGTCGTAGCCACGATCTGGGAGACGAGGGGAGAGAAAACTCACACGAGACGATCGCTACAAACGAAGGTACAATTTAACGTTGGTACATAACTAGCCTAGACTGATTTGAACTTGAGGCTTCTTTATGGAGAAGATTAGGAGAGTTTAGCCTGACATAATTTATAGGGTTTGGTGTGTTGTTGTGTCTTGCAGAGATTGATATGAAGGGATTCAACGACATGAGTTTTCTCCCCCTCTTCATTGCCAAATACAGGGATTTTCCCATATTGTGGCAGGGTATACACCCACATTACACCAACAAACCAAAGAGGCACGCAGCCCTGGAGGAACTTGTGGAATTTGTCAAGCCAAGGTTCCCCACGGCAACTGTTGATGATATTAGAAAGAAAATTGGCAGCCTGAGGAGTGCGTATATCAGGGAGAGGAAGAAGGTCGTGAAGTCTGAGGAAACTGCAACTTCAGCAGATGAGGTCTATGTCCCCAAGCTCTGGTACTATCAGAGTCTCCATTTTCTGAAGGACCAGGCTGATGTCACGGAGCCAACCTCAACTCCTCCTTCCACGCTTCCTTGCGCACAGCCCACCCCTGATGAGGCTTCCGAGGAGCAACCTGGGCCTTCCAGTCTGGAAGAGGTGGAGGAGCCCAGCTTGTTGCAGGTATAGTAGTTTTGTTACCATTTATGGGAATAATGAATGATGTTCACTTAATTCAGGATCGCCAATTGCTTAGTTCCTAACGTGTTTGACATATCAACAGACAGTGGTGTGGGAGACATTTGGGGCCAGAATCTAAACTGCTGGGCTGAGAATTGTATGGTTTTCTATTTGTAAACATTTTGCACCAGTCACTAGATGAGAATTGTGTGTGTTTGATGAACAAATAACTGAAACTATGTCCCTTTTTCCTACACAGGAAGACCTCAGCCAGGAGGTGGCTGTGGAAGGTGGCAGTCAGGAGGAGGCAGGGGTTAGTGGCAGCCACCAGCTGGGTAGTGGCAGCCAAGAGGGGGCTAGGCCTCGGAGCCTGACTGACACCCAAACCCCTCCCCTCCGCCCTCCGTACAAAAGGGCGAGAAGGGGGGGTTATGCGGCACAGTCAGCGCTCCGGATGATCAGAGAGGCTTCAGACTCCCTACATGCCACACCCGCCGACGAGGAGACCTTTGGCTCGGTGGTTGTCACAAAAATGATGGGTATGGAGGTGGGGCAACGCAACATGTGTGAGGGGCTCATCCTCCATGTCCTAAATAAGGGTAGGGCTGGGGAGATGACCCCAGTCACACATGTTTGCCATAGTTACCATGCTCCGCCTCCTCCTCCTCCTCCTCCTCCTTCTGCCACCCCACCAGCACGACAGCCACAGCGTGGAAGGAAGCGTGGAAGGAAGACCTGAGAGTGACGACCTGCAATCAGTCTGGTGTGAGAGAAGATGGAGCCTCTTGTAGTACCAGAGCCTGGGGACCTAGATGGCATCTGCTGCAGTTCCGGATACTTTGGACTTCACGACCAGATTGCACTCCCCTTAATATACGTACTCCTCAGGCCCCCAATTTTCTACGCTTGGACAATGATGGTTGCCGTGGGGGGCCAAGACTTTGCAAATTCCCCAAGTTTCACCATGGCTGCGTTCCTCTTTGGTTTGTTGGTGTGACCTAAATAAAGTTTTTTTTGATTTGAAATAATCATTGACTATTGTGTTTTACTTTGCTACAATGACAGTTTTTCTTTGAGTAGGCTGGTACATTTCACTAATCCTAAAGTAGAATTAACAAGGGGCAACAACAACAAACAACCTCCTAGTAAATTTAAGCAAGAAATACAAATGTAAATAATGTGTTTTTGGTAATTTGAGACACACAACCCCCCCTCCAAAAAAAAAAAAAAAAAACATTCAAATATGTATTCCCCAAAAAAAAAAAAAAAAAAAGACAAATCATGGTAAAAAAAATAACAAAGATTCTTTTCCGTTCAGAGTAAAAATAAACATGTAGTGTATAAATGCTGCAAAGTAATAAAGAAGTAAGTTTGTGAGAAGTGCGGGTGAATAGGAGCAGCTAAAACATGTCATTCTTGTTGCATTGTAAAGAAAAAGAGAATGCGCTGCATTAAAGACATTTTAACATTGCAGCGTGACGAATGTGCTGTGTCGATTAGGAAAGGTAGTTTTACCTGACCGAGCGCTTCCGTCACAGAATTTCTTCTGAGCATGCGTAGCACTTTGTCCGTCGGACAAGCGTACACACGCTCGGATTTGGTGTGATCGGACCGGGTTGACGGCAAATCTTTCCAGCAGGAGATAAGACTTTTGACGGGAAATCTTTCCAGCAGGAGATAAGACTTTGTCCGACGGACAAACCGAAGAACACTGTCCGATGGTGCATACACACGGTCTGATTTTTCAACAACCTTGTCCGATCGGACCAAATTGATGAAAAAGTCCGACCGTGTGTATGGGGCAAAATAATTAAATTAGAAACAACGAAACTACAAAAGAATGAAAATCCGAAAAACGAAAACAGAAACAACGAAAATACCGAACAAAGATTCAAAAATACCGAAAATCTAAATGAACGAAAAATTCGTACATTTGTAACTTTTTTTGTTTGTTGATTCGTAATTTTCCGTGTCTCTTACAATGGCGCTGCTTAACATGTTTCGAATGGATTCGTAAATTCGTTACTTATTTTTGTTAGTTGATAAACGTGGTTGGGTCGGAGGCACTGTTTTGGTGGATTTTTGAGTTAAAGCGGTGTTTCACCTTAAAAAAAAAAATAAAAATTAAAAGTCAGCAGCTAAAAAAAAAGTCGCTGCTGACTTTTAATAAGTACACTTACCCTCCCAGGGCGCCCGCAATGTCGTTCGTGGAGGCCGAGATGTCCCTCGGGGATCCGGATCCAGCGCCGCCATCCTCAGTAAGGGAAACGGCTTCCCGTTTCCTACTGCGCATGCGCGAGTCGGCGCGCGGCCTACTGCGCATGCGTGAGTCTAATTTGTGAATGGGAAACGCGATGTGTTGTGGACACAGTTCCCATAACACACCGCGCCCCATTCACTAGAAGACGGAAGGTGAGAAGATCACCGCGGCGCTGGAGGAGGCAGATTAGGACGATCTGCCTAGCAACAGCCATTTCTGGTAAGTAAAAAAAATTTTTTTTTTTTTTTTTTTTTTCATTTTAAATTGTTACTAACATTTTTTTAAAGTTTTTTTTTTCAGGGTGTCCCACCACTTTAAGTTCTGACTTGTGAGAGAGAAATTCTTTGTTTAGCATACACATTACATAAAATTATGAATTATGCTCCGATTACGAATCTACGAAAACAATGTTACGAAAGTACGAATAAATCAATCTTACGAAAGTACGAATGTAACTAAATCCACGGAAATACGAATGCGTCCGAATACAAAATATAACAAAAATCCGAAAATACGAATTTCGAATAATCGAAAATTAGACTAACGGAAAAACGAATCGACGAGAAAATAACTCTTACGAAATTACGAACGAGTCCGAATACAAACACCGACGACTTACGAAATTACGAATCGTTACGAATCAACGGAAACGAACAGAAACGAAACGAAACAAATTTTTCTATTGTGGATGATTATCTGATACCCCATGACAGGGGAAGGTGTTTCTGACCCTCTATGACGAAAGGGTCCATTGAGTGAGGTGAGCGGCCATCTATTCCAGTGGTGGGGGTGTGATTTATTCACAAAGTCACCTGCATGCGATTTTATTATTTTTTCCATCACTGAAGACACTTGGGATTGTTTTCTAATATATGGACTTTTAATATACGGACTTTTATGCTCCATGTTATATATATATTTTTGTGTGTTATTTAGCGCTGCATCTTCTTTTCTAATGTTTTATTCAGGGATTTGAAATTTTGACCCTTGGTGTTCAGCTGCTATTTCTCTGGGGGGATTATTATATTATTGCGCTGATTTGTTTTAAAATATAAATTTTACCAATTTGAATGCAACAGGCTCATTAAACATTTGCAAATTGTTCAGTATTGTCGGTCATTTACACCAACAACAGCCATGAACCCAAAAAAAATAAATAAAATCCAGAGAGTCGACATACTGTTTTTCTTTACCTCTCCATCCCCATCACCCTGCATGGTGTAAAAATCTCTCAAAAGGGGGTAACACAGTACTCTTTGGGCTAGAGGAGTGGCACTGATGCTCTGTGGAGGAGTAGGGAGGGCACTGGTATTCTACGGATGGAAAGGGGGAACTGGTGCTCTGTGGGGGATGGGGAGAACTGATGCTCTATAGGGGGGGTAGTGGGGCATTGGTACTCTATGGATGGAAAGGGGGGGTACTGATACTCTGTGGGTGATGGGGAGTACTGATGGTCTGTGAGGGGGTAGGGGGACGCTGGTACTCTACAGATGGAAAAGGGGCGCTGGTACTTTGTGGGGGATGGGAAGCACTAATGGTCTGTGGAGGGGTTGTGGGGGCACTGGTACTCTACGGATGGAAAAGGGGGGCTGGTACTTTGTGGGGTATGGGAAGCACTAATGGTCTGTGGAGGGGTTGGGGGAGCACTGGTACTCTACTGATGATAAGAGGGGGCACTGGTACTTTGTGGGGGGTGGGTAGCACTGATGGTCTGTAAAAGGGGGGCACTGGTACTTTTTGGGAGATACAGAGCAGTGATGCTCTTTGAAGGGGTAGGAGGGCACTGGTACTCAGGGGGGAGGGAGCACTGATGCTCTGTGAGTGGGTATGGGGGCACTGGTACTCTATGGATGAAAAGGGAGGCACCGGTACTCTGTGGGGGATGGGGAGCACTGATGCTTTGTGGAGGGAGAGGGGAGCACCGGTGCTTGCTGTGGCTAGGGTAGATGACATTTTGACAACCCCCCTTCCCCCTGCTTCAGAGAGCAGTTCTGACTTGGAGACATTAAGTCTCAACAAACATCTAAAAAACTATCTTTACCTATCTTTAATATCTGACCATAGAATCCAAATTTGAATATGTTGGACCAGAAAACCTGGCTTGTATTCAGCCTTACAATTCATCCAAAAGCTGTTCAGTAGGGTTGAGGTGGGGGCTCTGTGCAGAACACTTGAGTTCCTCCACTACACACTGGTCAAATCATGTCTTTATGAAGCTGGATTTGTGCACAAGAGCACAGTCATGGGGACAGTAAAGGGGTTTCATAAAACTGTCCCTTTCCATTGGTTGTCATTGAGAAGAATGCCCCTTACATTGGGGGTCAGTGGGAAAAAGGACCCTTACATTGGTGGTCATTGAGAAGAATGTCCCTTACATTAGTGGTCAGTGAGAAGAATGCCCCTTTCATTGGTGGTCATTGAGAAGAATGCCCTTTACATTGGGGGTCAGCAGGAAGATTGCCCCTTCCATTGGTCGATAGCGAGAAGAATGCCCCTTACATTGGGGGTCAGAAGGAAGAATGACCCTTACATTGGTGGATAGCGAGAAGAATGCTCCTTTCATTTGTGGTCAGTGGGAGAGTGCCCTTCCATTGGTGATCAGTGAGAAGAATGCTCCTTCCATTGGTGGTCAGTGAGAAGAATGCCCTTACCATTGGTCATTGAGAAGAATGCCCTTTACATTGGTGGTCAGTAAGAAGAATTATTCTTATATTGGTTACCTTATATTGGTTACCAATGTGAAGAATGCCCCTTCCATTGGTGGTCATTGAGAAGAATGCCCTTTACATTGGGGGTCAGTGGGAAGAATGACCCTTACATTGGGGGTCAGCAGGAAGATTGCTCCTTCCACTGGTGGTCAGTGGGAAGAATGCTCTATACATTGGTGGTCCTTGGAAAGAATGTCTCGTATATTGGGGGTCAACAAGAAGATTACCCCTTCCATTTGTGGATAGCGAAAAGAATGCTCCTTACATTAGTAGTCAGTGGGAAGAATTCCCTTCCATTGGTGGTCAGTGAGAAGATTTCTTCTTATATTGGTTACCTTATATTGGTTACCGATGTGAAGAATGCCCCTTCCATTGGTGGTCATTGAGAAGAATGCCCTTTCCATTGGTGGTCAGTGAGAAGAATGCCCCTTCCATTGGTGGTCTTAGAGAAGAATGCCCTTTCCATTGGTGGTCAATGAGAAGAATGCCCCTTACATTAGGGGTCAGCAGGAAGAATGTCCCTTCTTTTGGTGGTCAGTGAGAATAATGCCCCCTACATTGGTAGTCAGTGGAAAGAATGACTCTTTCATTAGTGGTCAGCGAGAGTAATGCTCCTTACATTGGTGGTCAGTGGGAAGAATGTCCTTCTATTGGTGGTCAGTGAGAAGAATGTTTCTTATAATGGTTACCTTATATTGGTTACCAATGTGTAGAATGCTCCTTCCATTGGTGGCCAGTGAGAAGAATGCCCCTTACATTGGTGGTCAAAATGCCCCCCTTAGGCTGTGTTCACACCTCCAACGGATGCGGCTCGCATGAATCGGGCCGAATTTTTGCCTGAATTTGGCCCTGAAATGGAGCCAAAGACGCACAGCATTCCTGTGCAAATGACTCAGCAGCCACAGTGGAGTTATGTGGACGGGCTCCATAGGAAACATCTAGCAACCTCTTGAGGAATCCTAGGGTTCCATGGAATCCTGGTTGCAAATGGTTGATTTCAAGTATATTGTACACATTTTATTGTGCCTACTTAGTTTTAACCACTTGCCGCCCGCCATATAGCAGAATGACGGAGACAACGTGGTTTCAAAATCCTGACCGGACATCATATGACGTGATCAGGATTTTGAGCCGCTGCGCTCCCTCGGGGGTGCGCATCGTGGCGATCGTTGTTGCGGGGTGTCAGTCTGACACTCCGCAACTACGATCTTGGTAAAGAGTCTCCGACGGAGACTCTTTACCATGTTATCAGCCGTGTCCAATCATGGCTGATCACAGTGTAAATAGGAAATGCCATCGATCGGCTTTTCCTCACTTGTGTCTGTCAGACTCTGACAGGGGGGTCTGTGCTGATCGATTATCAGCGCAGCCCCCCCGAGGATGCCCACACTGGATCACCATGGACGCCACCAGACCACCAGGGATGCCCAGCACCAGGTATGCCACCCTAGACCACCAGGGATGCCAGTCAGTGCCCACAATGGATGCCAATCAGTGCCCACAATGGGCATCACTGATTGTTATGCATTATTGTTTGCAACTGATTGGCATCCATCAGTACAATACATTAAACTGCAATGCCGCCTATCAGTGCCCACCTGTGCCGCCTATCAGTGCCCATCCATGCCGCCTATCAGTGCCAGCTATCTGTGCCGCCTATCAGTGCCCATCCATGATCATCCGTGCTGCCTATCCATGCCGCCTATCCATGCCAATCCCTGCCACCTATTGGTGCCAATTTGTGCCACCTATCAGTGCCCATCCGTGTCGCCCATCAGTGCCACCTATCAGTGCCCACCAGTGCCACATATCAGTGCCCATCAATGCCACCTCATCACTGCCACTTCGTTGGTGCCACCTCATCGGTGCCCATCAGTGTCGCCTTATCAGTGCCCATCAGTGCAGCCCATCAGTGCCCATCAGTGAAGGAGAAAACTTACTTATTTAAAAGTTTTGAAACTGAAAAGGATTTTTTTTTGTTTAGCAGAAAATAAAAATCCCAGAGGCGATCAAATACCACCAAAAGAAAGCTCTATTTGTGGGGAAAAAAATTATAAAAATTTAGTTTGGGTACAGTGTAGCATGACCGCGCAATTGTCATTCAAAGTGCGACAGCGCTGAAAGCTGAAAATTGGTCTGGGCAGGAAGGTGTTTAGGTGCCCCCTGGTATTGAAGTGGTTAAAGATGAATGAATCTGATTCATTAAGCCAACAAAAAAAATACAAAAATAAAATATCTGTTTTGGGTGGACCTGAAGATGAAGACTCTCGGGCCTTGGTAGACTATTGGCAATATTTTAAGACAATCATATTCATTCTTAGTGTTTTTTTTTTTTTTTTTTAAACTTTCTCTACTGTACAAAAAACTTGAAACCAGTAAAAAAAAAATAAACGCCGCCGTTTCCGATTGCGTTCCCATAAACCTCCGGTGACATCTGGTATTCAGACACCGCTTGTGTGTTTTGCTTTATTGCGTTCATATATCATGATCTAAAATTCATATGCACCTGAGGAAATTTGTGACATCTAGGCAGAGAAAGACATATCCTGTTCCGTACAAACGTGGCCCATTTTCCTTCAAATTTAATAGACCTCTTTTTTTTCTGTTTGTCACTCAAAATAAGTGTGGGATCCTCGAGCGCAAATTTGTTAAAAGGCGTCTCTCCGGCAGAACGGGAAAAGGAGGAAGGTGGAAGATTGTTCCTCCTATGCAAAAAGCCAAGCTCAATTTGTGTCAAACAAGGTTAAAAGACCTTGGGATTGGTGCGATCAGCGCGCGCCTGTCAGGCCGCCGATCCGCTAACAATTCTGCGGCGAACGCCTGTTGTTCGATATCATTTCACATTATATTATGTCAGGCGCGGGTGACAGATGCACATCAAGCTGACAAGACTCATTTACCTTATAGAGCTCCTGGATGACATTTTGCAGACTTATAGTCTGCTTTCTTTGTGTCTGAGAGGTAGGGTAGAAATACCGATACGCCGGGGTGCTCGCTGTGAGATCGCCCTTGGTTCTGGTTCAGGGCTACCTTCACAAGTAGGCTGTAAGCAGGGGCGGACTGACCATTTGGCCACTCGGGCACAGCCCGAGGGCCCCGGGCCACTGGGGGGCCCCATCAGGGTTGCCAGCCTCAGTAAAACCAGGGGCAGTATGTAAAAATCTGTGTTTTTTTTTACATCTGTCTCTGAAATGTCCCTTACCGACATCCTTTTGGTCTAAAAATCCTGAGATTATAGCTGCCCCACCTCTCCAGTACCTTCTCAGCCAATAGAAACATGTCTGTGTATACTGTGTGATTGTATACTGTGTGTGTGTATACTGTGTGGCCCCATAATCTCTGATTGCCAGGGGGCCCCATAATCTCCTATTGCCCGGGGGCCCCATGAGTTGTCAGTCCACCCCTGCCCTTACCGACATCCTTTTGGTCTAAAAATCCCAAAATTATAGCTACCCCACCTCTCAGCCAATAGAAACATGTCTGTGTATACTGTGTGTACATGTATGTATATGCTGTGTGATTGTATACTGTGTATGTGTTTGTGTATACTGTGTGACCCCATAATCTCTGATTGCCTGGGGGCCCCATAATCTCCTATTGCCCGGGGGCCCCATGAGGGTTAATTGTGCTAAATTATGCTTTGGCATCAGTCTGGCTGGGCTGTATTGAGGTTCTGCCTGGTCATAGGTGGGGTTTGCACCTGTGAGAGGCCCTACAACGCAGTCTGGTTGGATGCATTGGGTACCAATCTCTTCTCGGAGCCAATCAGTGGGCACGTTTGTCTCGCTGTGTATTCTGGGAGAGGGTACTTAAGGTATTGAAGTCACGTGGTTCAGGGTTTCGGTCCAGAATTTGGTGCTGACTCCTTGGTCCTGGTCCTCCCGACCAGCCACCAGAGGCCCTCATGGCCTGGGGTGCGGATCCATCCGTCAGCAGTTCCAAGCACCTGAGCTAAACTTTATCCTTATACCCTCTATTCCCAACTTAGAGACTGAGTTTGTTCAACCGTTTTATGCAAATAGAAATCATAAAAAGCAATTCGGGTGTCGGTCTCTACAGTTACTGGGTCATCAACCCTGGGAACCCCCTAGACAAGGACAACGAGTACAAGCTGGAGGAGGTATCGGTAAGCCCAGAAAAATTCAGCCGCTCCTTCGGGGGTCAGTGCTACATATCTATCTATCTATCTATCTATCTATCTATCTATCTATCTATCTATCTATCTATCTATCTATCTATCTATCTATCTATCAATCTGATCTATCTATCTATCAATCTGATCTATCTATCTATCTATCTATCTATCTATCTATCTATCTATCTATCTATCTATCTATCTATCTATCTATCTATCTATCTATCTATCTATCTGATCTATCTATATATCTATCTATCTATAAATCTATCTACCTATCTATCTTTCTATCTATCTATCTATCTATCTATCTATCTATCTATCTATCTATCTATCTATCTATCTATCTATCTATCTATCTATCTATCTATCTATCTATCTATCTATCTATCTATCTATGGAATGGGGTTTCAGGGTTACATGTGGTTTGCTGTATTGTCTTGCATCTCCTACTGACACACGGAATTATCCGGCAGTCTTCTGGGGGTGAACTGGGCACTGATGTGTTACCCTGACTACAGATTGGAAGGCTCTTAATTAGCTTATAGCCGACACTGAGGAGCGGGTTTGATGCAGCGGATAAGGTTTACATGCTGTAACAGACTCAGCGAGGATAATGCAGGGCAGACGGAGAGAGGGACGCACATCCAGTATAAAGCCAGCAGCCCAAATAAATGAAAGGAAGTCACATGTTAATGAACACCGGGAGAGGAAACTGTTTATAGCGAGAGCAAATGTGATCTTCTTTTTACAAAATGCATTGTATTTAAACAAGAAAACTTAAAAATAAAGCGGTCATGGGTGTCATCGCTGACCTTCTGAAAATTCTAGTTGACTGGTTGTGAGGCCGATTATTAATAATTGAATCTTTAATAATACTTTAAAGCCGAACTGAACTGTACCACAAATCAAAAAAGCTAATTCATTTTTAATACTTAAAGCAAACTCCCCCATCCATCTGTGTTTCCATGCTTTATTTTATTGAGAAATCACCTTGATAAACACCCCCCTAGTATTTCTTGAGTAAGGGCAAATTATTCATGTAGCATTTAATTTCTGGAATCCCTCTGCCCCCAGCTCAGGCATGCATGCAGAAGGGCGTGCTTAGATGAGAAAGCCCCCCTCCCTCCAGTTGAAAGAAAAAAAATGCCCATGAAGATTGGCTAAAAGGACGGCCAATCCTATTGGACACCTAGGAGGAGGGGGCAGTTGCAGCCGTGATGGAGAAGAGGACGCAGGAGCCGCTGCCAGCTGCCCGATGCCCGCCACCTACATGGGGTAAGTGCCAGACCGACCGGCAGACAGGAAGGTGGGTGGGGGAGGTGCCGCCTGCTTGTTTGCCGCCCCCCTCCCAAAGAAAGCCCACCAGCCGCCACTGCTAGAGAGTGACATTTTTGCCCATTCTTTGCAAAATAGCTATACGTATATGTATACGTCAGGGATAGGGATGAGCCAAACACCCCCCCGTTCGGCTCGCACCAGAACCCGCGAACGGACCTAAAGTCCGTGCGAGCTTTAGAACCCTATTAGTTATAATGGATGCGAACGTTCGAAATTAAAAGTGCTCATTTTAAAAACTAATATGCATGTTAATGTCATAAAAAGTGTTTGGGGACCTGGGTCCTGCCCCCGGGGACATGTATCAATGCAAAATTTTTTTTTAAAAACGGCCGTTTTTTCAGGAGCAGTGATTTTAATAATGCTTAAATTGAAACAATAAAAGTGTAATATTCCTTTAAATTTCGTACCTGGGGGGTGTCTATAGTATGCCTGTAAAGGGGCGCATGTTTCCCGTGTTTAGAACTGTCTCTGCGCAAAGTGTCATTTTTGAAAGTAAAAAAGCTATTTAAAATCACTCGCGGCTAATGTTAATTCACGGCTCCCGTAACACAGAGAACAGTGATTCATTGAAACTCATTCATAAAAAAAAGTCATTGATAAAAAATAAAAAAAATAAAAAAAAAAAAAAAAAAAGCGTAGGGGTCCCCCCAAATTCAATAACCAGGCCCTTCAGGTCTGGGATGGATATTAAGGGGGACCCAGCCAAAAAAAAAAAAAAAAAATGGCGTAGGGTCCCCCTCAAAATCCATACCAGACCCTTGAGGTCTGGTATGGATTTTAAGGGGAACCCTAGCCAAAAAAAAATGGCGTGGGGTCCCCCTCAAAATCCATACCAGACCCTTATCCGAGCACGCAACCTGGCAGGCCGCAGGAAAAGAGGGGGGGACGAGAGCGGCCCCCCCTCTCGCCTGAACCGTACCAGGCCACATGCCCTCAACATTGGGAGGATGCTTTGGGGGTCTAAGACCCCTAAAGCACCTTGTCCCCATGTTGATGAGGACAAGGGCCTCTTCCCCACAACCCTGGCCGGTGGTTGTGGGGGTCTGCGGGCGGGGGGCTTATCGGAATCTGGAAGCCCCCTTTAACAAGGGGACCCCCAGATCCCGGCCCCCCCCCTGTGTGAAATGGTAAGGGGGTACAAAAGTACCCCTACCATTTCACCAAAAAAGTGGCAAAAATGGTAAAAATGACAGGAGACAGTCTTTGACAATTCCTTTATTAAAATCTTCTTTCTTCTTTCTTCATCCTTCGGATTCTTCATCTTCTCCTTCCTTCATCTTCTTCCATCTTCTTCTTCCATTTTCTTCTTCCTCCGATCCGCTTCTTCTTGCGCTGGTCTTCTCGTCCTTCTCGTCCGGCATCTTCTTCCGTCGGCGTCGGTGTCGGTGTCTTCTTGGGCCGCTCCGCGCAATGGGAGGCTCCCGCTGTGTGAGGCTCCGCTCCATCTGACAGGTCTTTTAAAACGGAGGGCACCTGGTGACCCCGCCCCCCTCTGACGTCATGGGGAAAGCCATCATGGAATTCCCCATGACGTCCCTTTGCGTCAGAGGGGGCGGGGTCACCAGGTGCCCTCCATTATAAAAGACCTGTCAGACGGAGCGGAGCCTCACACAGCGGGAGCCTCCCATTGCGCGGAGCGGCCCAAGAAGAGACAGAGACACCGACACCGACGCCGACGCCGACGGAAGAAGATGCCGGACGAGAAGGACGAGAAGACCAGCGCAAGAAGAAGCGGATCGGAGGAAGAAGAAAAAATGGAAGAAGAAGATGGAAGAAGATGAAGGAAGGAGAAGATGAAGAAACCGAAGGATGAAGAAAGAAGAAAGAAGATTTTAATAAAGGAATTGTCAAAGACTGTCTCCTGTCATTTTTACCATTTTTGCCACTTTTTTGGTGAAATGGTAGGGGTACTTTTGTACCCCCTTACCATTTCACACAGGGGGGGGGCCGGGATCTGGGGGTCCCCTTGTTAAAGGGGGCTTCCAGATTCCGATAAGCCCCCCGCCCGCAGACCCCCACAACCACCGGCCAGGGTTGTGGGGAAGAGGCCCTTGTCCTCATCAACATGGGGACAAGGTGCTTTAGGGGTCTTAGACCCCCAAAGCATCCTCCCAATGTTGAGGGCATGTGGCCTGGTACGGTTCAGGCGAGAGGGGGGGCCGCTCTCGTCCCCCCCTCTTTTCCTGCGGCCTGCCAGGTTGCGTGCTCGGATAAGGGTCTGGTATGGATTTTGAGGGGGACCCCACGCCATTTTTTTTGGCTAGGGTTCCCCTTAAAATCCATACCAGACCTCAAGGGTCTGGTATGGATTTTGAGGGGGACCCTACGCCATTTTTTTTTTTTTTTTTTTTCCCCTTAATATCCATCCCAGACCTGAAGGGCCTGGTTATTGAATTTGGGGGGACCCCTACGCTTTTTTTTTTTTTTTTTATTAATGAATGACAGCTCTCTGTGTTACAGGAGCCATCAATTCATTAGCCGCGAGTGATTTAAATAGCTTTCTTCCTGCAAAAATGACACTTTTTTGCAGGGAAAGTTCTAAGCACAGGAAACCTGCCCCCCTTCACAGGCCACCTATAGACACCCCCCAGATGTGATACTGCAATGCTGTTCTAACAGCATGCACACACATATCCCCAGAAATAAAGCACATATTGTTGTCAGCAGTCAGCAGCACACTGACACGCTGACACTGTCTGAAACATAATATGCGAGGCCGCCGGCGCGGCGGCCTCTTATACCGTGGGGCGTGTACTAAAGCCCCTGAGCTATAATTGGCTACAGGCATCCTGCCTGTAGCCAATTATGGCTCTCCTCGCTGCCGGCGCTGTGATTGGCCAAGCATGCGGGGTCACAGTGCATGCTTGGCCAATCATCAGCCAGCATTGCACTGCGCGGGCCGCAATGCATTGCGGGGCCGCTCGCATCACACGAATTTGATGCGAGCGGCCCCAATAGTTCTGGGCTCGCCGAGCGAGCGAACACCCGGTGCTCGATTCGAACATGGGTTCGAATCGAACACCGGGCTCATCCTATTTATAGCGCAAAAAATAAAAATCGCAGAGGTGATCAAATACCACCAAAAGAAAGCTCTATTTGTGGGGAAAAAAGGATATCAATTTCATTTGGATACAGCGTCGCAAGACCGCACAATTGTCAGTTAAAACAATGCAGTGCCGTACCGCAAAAAAATGGCCGTTTCCTGAAGCTTAGGCCAGAAATCAGGAAGCAAATAAAGAAATGTAAAAAAAAAAAAAAAAAGTTTAAAACAAGTAAATATAATATAACTTCCTATCTATTTACTAATGCTAGCAGCAGAAGGATTTAAAAGTAGACATGTGCAATTCGTTTCGTTTTTTTTAGTTTTTCATTAAAATTCGTTATATTCATTCATTCGTTATCGTACGAATGAACGAACGATTCGCTAAAAATTTTAACGAATAACGAATGTTCGAATCGAACGAATACGAAAAACAACGAAAATCCGAATTAACCAAATTAGATACAACGAATCTACGAAAGAAGAAAATCCGAAAAACAAACACAGGAACAACGAAAATCAAAATGAATGGAAAAATTTGTACATTCGTAACTTTTTTTTGTTGAATTGGTAATTTTCCGTGTCCCTTACAATGGCGCTGCTTAACGTGCTTCGAATGGATTGAACGGAAAAATTCGTACATTCGTAACTTTTTTTTTTTTTTTTTTTTTCGATTCGTAATTTTCCGTGTCTCTTACAATGGCGCTGCTTAACGTGCTTCGAATGGATTGAACGAAAAAATTCGTACATTCGTAACTTTTTTTTTGATTCGTAATTTTCCGTGTCTCTTAAAATGTAATAATAGCATACACATTACATAAAATTATGAATTATGCTCCGATTACGAATCTACGAAAACAATGTTACGAAAGTACGAATGTAACTAAATCTATACGAATGCGTACGAATTTCGAATAAACGAAAATTAAACTAACGGAAAAACGAATCAACGAAAAAATAACTCTTACGAAAATACTAATCGTTACGAATACGAACACCGACGACTTACGAAATTCCGAATCGTTACGAATCAACGGAAACGAAAGAAACGAAACGAAAATAAACAAATTTTTCTATTGTGCACATGTCTATTTAAAAGGTTACTAAACCCTTGTTTTTTTTTTTTTTTTAAATGTCATACTCCCTGCTCTGTGCAGCTGATTTTGCACGCAGTGGCATCGAACATCCTCTTCTGGGGTCCCTCAGTGGCACTATTGGCTCCTCCTCTTCTCGAATGCCCCCTCTGAGAAGCGCTTTCCCTCGGGGCACCCCGTGCGGGCGCACTCCCGAGTCCTGCTGCTGTGTCTATTGATTACATTCATCAGCCAGGAAGCTGCGCATGGGACGTACTTGGACATTCCAACATGACAATGATCCAAAACACAAGGCCAAGTCCACCTGTCATTGGCTACAGCAGAATAAAGTGAAGGTTCTGGAGTGGCCATCCCCGTCTCCTGACCTCAATATTATTGAGCCCCTCTGGGGAGATCTCAAACGTGCCATTCATGCGAGACAGCTCAAGAATTTACAGGAACTGGAGGCTTTTTGCCAAGAGGAATGGGCAGCTTTACCATCTGAGAAGATAAAGAGCCTCATCCACAAATACCACACTTTAGAAGGGTCACGGCGCGCCGTTTCCATTAAAGGACATGCTGTGACTGGCGGCTCCAGCGCGCACACACGTGGGAGTGACGTCACACGACCAGTCACAGAGCCAGAGTCCGCGACCCCGTGGGGAAGATGGACGCTTCCAGCTGGCGAGGAAATCGGGGACATCGCAGGCTCCTGTGTCAGGTAAGTGACACATATATACCCCAGCAGAAGTCTTAGCAGACGAAACGCGTCGGGTGAATAAGCCAGTCATACTGCCTAACTGCGTTTTTTCCTTGATTTTATAAATATTTTTATGGAAAATATTTTTATGGAAAATTGATTTTGGAAGTTGTTATACTCCTCAAAATAAATGTAATCCTATCATTTTACACTATGAGGAGGCCCTCTCTCTCTTTTTTATTTCATGCCTCTGATATACTGAGGATCCCGGATAAAGTTTGACCGATTAACGGAGTTCTTAATGTTCCATCATTGAAATTTGCCGGAGTTCGGAGTACAGACTGATGCGTTGGCTCGGTCTTGTCCATTTTCCAACGCTCCAAGCCGGTTCCTTCCACAGGCACTGTTCGTTAGTCTACCTAAGCTCGTTTGACCCTCTACCACCAGTCAGCGGGTCCACCTTGTATGGTAAGCGTACCTGATCATCTATACATACCATAGTTCAAGATGCCGTCCAATTGAAAGAGGACACAGCATTTGAATACCATATGATTATGCTATAGAGATTTGTACATACGCCTTTCATATATGAACTTTCCAGTTATCATAGACAGTCACGTTTTCACAGATATTGTGTGATACATAGTACATATTTCACTTTGAATGTTCGTTTCACATTTTGAATGTCTGTTCCACACTTGGAACATAATGTGGTGTTAGATATTAATATATGTGATTATTATTTGGATTTTGCACATTGTTTTACAACACTTTTATGGTATATTACATACGTGGTTTGACACTATGTTATGAAATTATATTCAAACTTTGTGGATACCTGATAATAGTTCACACAATTTTTTTTTGTGTGACTATTTTTCACATTCATTTCCTCTTTGGTAGGATCACCTAATGTTTTGTATTTATTTATTTTATATTAGTTGTATACCACCTTTTCGGACCAATTTTTTCTAGGTTACGTTATAGACACCTAATGTTGGTTTTATACGAATTTATTCATTAGATGGTAGATCGGACAGGTCTTACCATCTATATATTATACACATTTTTTTCCACATTAAATTCTGAACATTAATTTCTGTATACAGAATTCCATTCTGTTTTACGGTTATTGTTCAGATACATTTGAGCGCTACACTTTTTTACTTACCGTATTTATCGGCGTATAACACGCACCGGCGTATAACACGCAACCCAAGTTTAGGAGGGCATTTAAAGGAAAAAAAGTTTTAGGAGGGAAGTTTAGGGAAAAAAAAACTTACATTTAAGCGTCATTTGCAACTTGCCCAGCGTCATTTGCAGCCTTGCCCAGTGTCATTGCAGCTTGCCCAGCTTGCCCAGCGTCATTGCAGCCTTGCAGCCTTGCCCAGCGTCATTTGCAGCCTTGCCCAGTGTCATTGTAGCTTGCCCAGTGTCATTGTAGCTTGCCAGCGTCATTTGCAGTCTTGTCCGGGTTTAAATTTCCCGCCGCCAAGGCGCTCTGTCGCCTGCGCCGCCGAAAAAGACCGAAGCGCCGCCGAAAAAGACCGAATCGCCCCCGGAAAAGACCGAGCCGACTGTTCGGCTCCGCTCGCGGTCCCGCCTCCCTGCTGTTTCCGGAGCGAGCGCAGGGAGGCGGGACTACGAGCGGAGCCGAACAGTCGGCTCGGTCTTTTCCGGCCCCGCTTCGGTTTTTTTCGGCCGCAATTCGGTCTTTTTCGGCAGTGCTCGCCATTTTTGTCACTTTTTTTTGGGGGTATCGGCGTATAACACGCACCCACGACTTTCCCCGATTTTAAGGGGGAAAAAGTGCGTGTTATACGCCGATAAATACGGTATATTCCGTTACACAATTAGTCTTATTGTTGTGTTGTGATGCATAGTAGCCCATTATGCTTTGCCTTTACAGGGAAACAAAAAGGGAGTAAACCCATCAGGGTTTACTTCCTCTTTAAGTTACTCTCATAAACGTTTAAGGCAGGGATCACCAAACTACGGCCCTCCAGCTGTTGCAGAACTACACATCCCATGAGGCATTGTAGAACTCTGACATTCACAGACATGACTAGGCATGATGGGAATTGTAGTTCCTGAACAACTGGAGGGCCGTAGTTTGAAGACCCATGGTTTAAGGGGACAAACACTTGAGATTCTGCTCCAAAGAAGCTTTTTCAAGCTTTATGCGACAGGCCACAATTGACGCAACTCTCAGGTGTGAACGAGCCCATTTGGGAATCTCGTGACACAATGCCGAGGTGTGAATGGTTAGAGATACAGTGCCTTAAAAAGTATTCACACCCGTTGAAAATTTCCACTTTTTGTCATGTTACAACCAAAAAACGTAAAAGAATTTTAATAAGATTTTATGTGATAGACCAACACAAAGTGGCACATAATTGTAAAGTGAAAAGAAAATGATAAATGGTTTTTAAACTTTTTTACAACTAAATATGTGAAAAGTGTCGGGGGGGGGGGGTCATTTTTATTCAGCCCCCTTTTCTCTGATACCCCTAACTAAAATCTAGTGGAACCAATTGCCTTCAGAAGTCACCTAATTAGTAAATAGAGTCCACCTGTGTGTAATTTAATCTCAGTATAAATACAGCTGTTCTGTGAAGCCCTCAGCGGTTTGTTAGAGAACTTTAGTGAACAAACAGCACCATGAAGGCCAAGGAACACACCAGACTGGTCAGGGATAAAGTTGTGGAGAAGTTTAAAGCAGGGATAGGTTGTAAAAAAAATATCCCAAACTTTGAACATCTCACGGAGCTCTGTTCAATCCATCATCCAAAAATGGAAAGAGTATGGCACAACTGCAAAGACATGGCCGTCCACCTAAACTGACAGGCCAGGCAAGGAGAGGATCCATCAGAGAAGAGCCAAGAGGTCCATGGGAACTCTGGAGGAGCTGCAGAGATCCACAGCTCAGGTGGGAGAATCTGTCCACAGGACAACTATTAGTCGTGTTCTCCACAAATCTGCCCTTTATGGAGGAGTGACAAGAAGAAAGACATTGTTGAATGAAAGCCATAAGAAGTCCTGTTTTCAGTTTGCGAGAAGCCATGTGGGGGACACAGCAAACATGTGGAAGAAGGTGATCTGGTCAGATGAGACCAAAATTGAACTTTTTGGCCTAAAAGCAAAACGCTATGTGTGGCAGAAAACTAACACTACACATCACCCTGAACACACCATCCCCACTGTTAAACATGGTGGTGGCAGCATCATGTGGTGGGGATGCTTTTCTTCAGCAGGGACAGGGAAGCTGGTCAGAGTTGATGGGAAGATGGATGGAGCCAAATACAGGACAGTCTTAAGCCCCATACACACGCTCGGATTATCCGAGGACCAGGTCCGTCGGATCATGTCTGTCATACTTTGTCTGATGTTGGTTTTGCATACACACGGTCGGACAAAGTTGTCGGAAAATCCGATCATTCTGAACGTGGTGACGTTTATTGCCTACGACGGGACTATGTAGAGGCTAGTAGCCAATAGCTTTGGTCTTGTAATGTGATCTGAGCATGCGTAGCACTTTGTCCGTCGGAATTCGCTACACACGATCGGATTTGGTGTGATCGGACTTTGTTGTCAAAAAATCTATCCAGCAGGAGATAGGACTTTGTCCGTCGGACAATCCGATGGAAACTGTCCGATGGTGCCTACACACAGTCGGAATTTCCGACAACATTGTCTGATAGGACAGAATCCATCGGAAAATCCGACCATGTGTATGGGGCTTTAGAAGAAAACCTGTTAAGTCTGCAAAAGACTTGAGACTGGGGCGGAGGTTCACATTGCAGCAGGACAACAACCCTAAACATACAGCCAGAGCTACAATGGAATGGTTTAGATCCAAGCATATTCATGTGTTAGAATGGCCCAGTCACAGTCCAGACCTAAATCCAATTGAGAATCTGTGGCAAGACTTGAAAATTGCTGTTCACAGATGCTCTCTATCCAATCTGACAGAGCTTGAGCTATTTTGCAAAGAAGAATGGGAACAAATGTCACTCTCTAGATGTGCAAAGCTGGTAGAGACATCCCCAAAAAGACTTGCAGCTGTAATTGCAGTGAAAGACGGTTCTACAAAGTATTGACTCAGGGGGGCGCCATACAAATGTACCCCACACTTTTCACATATTTATTTGTAAAAAAAAATTGTAAACAATTTATAATTTTCCTTCCACTTCACAATTATGTGCCCCTTTGTGTTGGTATATCACATACAATCCCAATAAAATACATTTACCTTTTTGGTTGCAACATGACGAAATGTGGAAAATTTCAAGGGGTATGAATACTTTTTTTTAAAGCACTGTATTTCTTCTCACTTTCTGTTGTGTGTATGGGGCAGGAAGTAAATATAATTCTTCCTCAATAAGATACAGAAGGCAAAAAAAATGTATCAGTGGTTGTAATTCTCTCTACTCTATCTAAAGTGAACAAAAGTTTTTTGGCTTTAGATATACTGTACTTTAAGTTGAGTTAACTTTCCAACTTCAGAACAGTTGCAGTATGTAATGTACAGCATTAAAAATTTGCTGATTTAACTTGTTCCCTGGAGTTGAACTTTAATGCCCCGTACACACGGTCGGAATTCTCGTCGGAAAAAGCTCTGATGGTTTTCCCGTCGGAATTCCGACAGAATTTCACTCAAACTGTCTTGCCTACACACGGTCACACCAAATTCCGACGGTCAGTAACACAGCGGCATAAAACACATTCGACAGCACTATAAAAGGGAAGTTTAATGCTTCCGAGCATGCATCGAATTGTTTCCGAGCATGCGTCGGAATTTTGCGTGTCGGAATTGCATACACAAGATCGGAAAATCCGATAGAAAGGTTTTCCGTCTGAATAATTGAGAACAGGTTCTCAATCCAAAGTCCGTCGGAAATTCCATCAGAAAAAGACCGATGAGCATACGCACGGTCGGAAAATCCGATGAAAAGCTCCCATCGGACTGTTTCCATCGGAAATTCCGACCGTGTGTACGCCGCATTAGTTTTTCTTATTTGGACAGTACCTACTGTACTTTACAACAAATCAATCTGTATCTGATCCAACGTTGTCTAGTGTGTCCCAAACATTCCTCCACTTTGACTACTGTTGCTTCTTCGGTGGGTAGTTGGGCATTGCTGGCCAGTGCTGGAGGTTAAAGGTGACCATTGGGTTTTGGAAGTAGGTCAGGTCCCCAGAAACATGCAGGATGCTTTGGATGAATTTGAAGGTTCTTGTAGGTAGGACTGTCATTAAAGACCAATCCTAGCCAAAATGTTATTCTTTTGTGGGTTGAGCATTAAAGACTTACAACCCCACCCTTTTTTACCTATATTGGTGGCTTAATATCCTGATGTCCTTATTTAGGGTTTGTGTATGTCTGGACCTACCATGCAAGTCAAAGAAACAGGTCTACTTACGTGTCCATTCTTAAAGTGACAAGGTCAGAGTAAAGCCTAGCAGTGTAAAGCCTAGCCTTCAACCTCTTAAGGTACACTCAACACTTAAGCAACTTCTCACTGCTCCTTCCTCCATTGCAGCCATCACCAAAATACCCAGTGTTGGAGTCTAGAGGCAGGGTGACATAAGGTGGCTTAATGTCCTGATGTCCTTCATTAGGGTTTGTGTATGTCTGGACATACCATGCAAGTCAAAGCAACAGGTCTACTTACCTGTCCATTCTTAAAGTGACAGGGTCGGTGTAAAGCCTAGCCTTCAACCTCTTAAGGTACACTCAGCACTTAAGCAACCTCTCACTGCTCCTTCCTCCATTGCAGCCATAAGCAAATCACCCAGTGTTGGAGCCTAGAGGCAGGGTGACATAAAGCCATTAGGCATGTGACCATGCTCGGGGCCAACAATTGGTCGTCCAGCCCAAGCACTGCATCGTGGAAGGAGGTCACACGATCCCCCTTACTTGGAAGAATGGGGTATTTTGCACCAAATGCAATGGAGTGATTGGGGATCTCTCAAGAGGGAAGTTGCTGGAAAAAAAAAGTGCGATGCATTCCTAAATGCACAAAATATAACTGGCTCTTAGCTTTAATAAGTAATAACACCTAAGATCCAAGGTATATATGATTGCCTTAAGGCAGGGGTGTCAAACTCAATTCCATTGCTGGACGCATCAGCATTATAGTTGCCCTCAATGGGCCAGTTGTATTTGTAAGACTATATAAATGTATTTACTCTTTGCCATATTAAATAATTGCATCTGTATTCGATTATTACTGGTTTTAGTAATAAATAATTGCATCTGTATTCTATTATTACTGGTTTTAGTAACAACTTAAGACTTAAGCTGTGAAGGGTAGGTGCAGACCGGCATGAAGCCCACTCAAATTCCTGTAGCAAATGATGCAAGTCTGAAAAGGAGGGTCGTTGTAAGGGAAGTTTGGCTAACAGACGTGCACCCGCACACAAGCACGGGCACACCAGTGTGTATTGGCACATGCGCACAGATGCGCGCTAATGTGCCAATGCGCACACGTGCAAGCACGCCTGGGCGCCAAGTAAGTTTTATTAAACGAAATACTGACACATGAGCCTTGCTGAGTGGTCTTTCAGCTAGTACCTTTCAC
Organism: Lithobates sylvaticus; assembly: GCA_028564925.1. NCBI lineage: Eukaryota > Metazoa > Chordata > Amphibia > Anura > Ranidae > Lithobates > Lithobates sylvaticus. The sequence continues at coordinate 5,873,500 of CM053034.1, read as the reverse complement.
CTGTATATGATCTGTTCCAGCATTCCTGTGTTTGACCCGGCTTGTACCTGAACCTTCCCGTTGACTTCTGCCTGCCTTCCTGTGACCTCGGCTTGGGTTTGACCTCGTTCCTGCTTCATGTTCCTGTACTGCGCTGCCCGACTGTTGATGACCTCCTGGCTTATGTTCCGACCACGACTCTGTTACGACCACGACTCTGCCTGCTGATCCAGCAACACGGAGTTCCAGTCCTCGGTGTCCGTCCGGTGATCGGCAGCTATCGCGTTCCTGCCAAGACCCGTACTGAGCCACCTGCTACATCGGCCCTCGTGCCACTCTGTGTCTTTCACGCCCTGTCAGCTCTACCAGGGGTGCTAGACAGGAGGTGCAAGAGAAGCCCTCTCTACAGCTCAGTCTCCGCCAGGTACGTGGCAGTCGTACACTGCTGGTATCATCCACAACAAAACTTTACTGGAAACTGATCAGACAGAAGATGGTTCTGCCATGGTGTCCTGTCTGAGAAGTCTCCAATAATGTTTCTTGCGGATGATACCAGCGGTGTACGACCCTCCTTTTCAACTGGTATATAATTGTATTATTCTCATAATAATTATAAGCAGATGTCCAGATCACCCCATCCCTTTACATCAGATGTCAAGAGCCCCCCCCCCCACCATCAGAAGTTGAGAGTCCCCCAACTTCCATTACTTCACAGTGCACCCCCTTTACATTTTGCCGCTGCCGGGAAGAAGCTGGGGGCGGAGCTGAGAAGCAGAAAGTGAAGGGTCTGGAGGAGGGCTGGAGTCAGCTGCCAGAGTCTGCTGAATGCTGAGACTAGGGGGGGCGGTGGAGACGAGGGGGTGCTGCAGCTGCACAGAGAGGCGCAGGATTTGTAGGAGGAGTTCTGTCCTCTATACTGTTGACTGCTAAGATAAGGGGGGGGGGCGCTGCAGCTGCAGGAGAGGTGCAAGGGCCGCATGAAATGGCCTGATTTGGCCCACCGGCCTTGTGTTTGACACGTGCCTTAAGGGATCTGGGAAGAAAATATTTTTGACCTTGTTGGAGCAAACGGGACCATACATTAAGGGGGTTTTCTTTGCCTTCCTCTGGGTACCATGGGTATAGGCATATGAGTATATGGAGGTTTTAAGTTTTTTTTTTCTTTATTAATTCATTTTTTTCCTATTGTTTGAACTAGATGGACTTTTTCAGCCTAACTATGTAGCTCTGAGTATCAGTGGTTTGGAGAGGCTGTACACTGACTCTGCCACATTGACCTGAATGGCCAAAGGGGCGGTGTCCCATTAAACATTCCACTTAGTTATAAGCGATAGGACTTTCCTCATTTTAACATGGCTGTGGTCAAAAGCGGTTGAACTGACTAATCTCAATTCTACAGCATACAGCAGGCATTTGAATTTCAGCCCGAAACCAGCTCATTTACATGCGGAAACCAGTTTTTACGCTTTGTCCTATGAACCGCTGTCTGTGAAGATTGCTCGGCATCCTTGCTGACAATCATGATACAGCGAGAAGACGCAGGGAAGGGGAGGTGGTGGGGGAACTGGACGAAGTGGAACCCCTGTGCACTTTTGCATGTGCTTCTACCATACTCACATCCTCCAACACCGCGACCGAAACACTTGCAGACAGGTCCCTTCTGTTTGAAGCCCAAAGGACGATATGGTAGTGAAGCATACATAAAACATGCCACTAGCAAAAAGTAACTGGCAGCAGACAAAACCCCAGCCAGCAAACTGTCACCGTGACCCCACAGGGGTTTCTGAGCTCTATCAAATCCTTGCTGGTTAATCCACTGGCAGAGGTGAGCAGGTAGCCAGAAGTGCAGCCCCCCGTATCATAGTGTTTCCTGAGTAGCAGAGCCAACAGGTCCTAAGGAGAGATTGTTAAATGTCACTTGTCTCCAAGTCATGTACAAACTCCCACTCAGAGTCACTCCTGCTGACAGTGGATAGATATGAAGAAGAATTAACCTCTAGTGTAGGCTAAAGCTGCCTACAAACAATAGACCCTGGCTGGCCGTGCATGTACAACCTGGACACGAAACAGTCTTATGAAAGATCTTTCAACAAATAGGTAAGTTTCCATTGAACAAGCTTACATGTTCAAGGAGGAAGACCTACAAGTGTCTAAAACAAAAAACAATAGGCCAAGAAATTCCATCCCGGCCTAACAACTCTCTTCCAAGCCAGCTTGGCCCAGGAAGCGTTGGCCAAGGTCACCGAGATGCCTACAAACACATGGATGTTCCCTAATGTCTATGTAAAGCTTAGACTACCTATCCATTAACTGTGCTCACCAGAACTAGAAAATATTCTTGATCTTGAACATTTTCACACAAAAAGTAGCTCCATAATGCCATAATACTTACGCAACTCTAAAACCAGCATATACAGAGTTGGACTTGCACAAAGCCAAGGACTTAACCCAACATATTACAACCTGCATACTTATGCCCCGGTCACACGGTACACACGGTCGGAAATTCTGACCACAAAATCCGTCTGATTTTTTCCGACGGATTTTGTCCGACACTGGTGTTGCATACACATGGTCGGACAAAGTTGTCGGAAAATCCGATCATCCTGAACGTGGTGACGTTCATTGCGTACGACAGGACTACGTAGAGGCTAGTAGCCAATAGCTTTGGTCTTGTAATGTGATCTGAGCATGCGTGGCACTTTGCTTGTCGGAATTTGCTACACACGATCTTAAAAAGTCCGATAGGACTTTGTTGTCGGAAAATTTGAGAGCAGGATCTCAAACCGATGGAAAAAGTCTGATGGAGCCCACACGCGGTCGGAATTTCCGACAACATGGTCCGATAGGACATTTTCCGTCGGAAAATCCAACCGTGTGTGCGGGGCATTAAAGTTGTTTAGACATCTACAGGTCCACTACAACAACAGAAATTTGATTTTGGAGTGTAATCACTGACTTTGCCTAAATTTCTCCAAAATGTGCTTCTACTTTTGCCATGCGGCATTGCAAGCCAGTAATAGCTAAAAGCTCCTAACCGTAACTCCTTATTGTGACATGGCTTTGTTAACAAATAAACCACACGATTACAATGTCAGCACTGATATGAGAATCGCATTAATTTGTTTTTGAACAAACGGATAGGGTCATAGTTAAAGTCAGGGATAGCATCAGGGCTATGGTCAACACAAGGGTTAGGGCTACCATTGGGGATACTGGACTCCATTCACAAAAGCATCTCGCATGCAGTATTTAGGTGTCCAGACACGTTTTGTCAGTATATCGCATGTGATCCTGAAACTGTAAATTCTCTATACTGTTTTGCGGTATTTACCGCAAAACGCTTTGTGAATACAGCATGAACAGCGGTTAAACTCAATTCACAGAAGGCAATAAATAATTAAATGCATGCACTAATTAGGTAGTGGTCCAGACATGCGGTATTTAAAGCGGTGTTCCGGCCGAAATTATACTTTTTAAATATAAATACCCCTATAATACACAAGCTTAATGTATTCTAGTAAAGTTAGTCTGTAAACTAAGGTCTGTTTTGTTAGTTTATAGCAGTAGTTTGTTATTTTATAAATTTACAGCAGGCCGTGGCCATCTTAAGTGTGGGCATCTGAAGCCAGACTGTATTTCTTCCTGGATCTCATCCTTGCAGATCTCGCACATGCTCAGTGCAGCACAAGCAGTGTAATAGGTTTCAGGTCAGGTTTCCATAGCAACGGCAGTGTCAGAGGAAGTTGCCGCCCCTTCCCAGGAGGCATTGCAAACAGGACATGATGCGATGGGCCGCGGCCAGGGAGGAGGAAGTGAAAAATGAATACAGCAGATATACAGTAGGTGCTGAGAAAAAAATAAAAAAATATCCAATTTGTTTACAGTGCACAGTTTAATGAGGGATGCTGAAGAGTTGTAAAAGTGGTTGGAACTCCACTTTAAGGAATGTTTGTGATTTTAACTGGTTGTTAAGAGGCAGGCAGCCGACGGCGTCCTTAACAACGAATAACTGTCGTGGTTGTTAAGGAAAGGGTGGCCGCCGTATACTTAACACCCGATGATGAGTCATCAGCTGTCAGCGAGGTACCCCGCTGATTGCTCAATGTAAAGAAAATTGCCTGCATTAAAAAAATCACGTAAAAAAAAAGTGTGGGGTCCCCCCCAATCCATTCAAGTCTAGTATGAATTGGGGGGGGGGGGGGATCCCAAGCAGTTTTTTTTCACAATTTTTTAATCTTTTGTTTACATTCCGCTGACAGCTGATGATGTCATCGGTCGTTAAGGGCGTGGTAGCCGCCCATTCCTTAACAACCAGTTATTTACTAATGGTTGTTAAGGATGCCGGCCACCACTGGCGTTAAATTACAGCATGCTTCCACTACTAAAATACAGCATCACTTCATAAAATAGCTTATGCCGTATTTTAGTAGCTTTTCTTTTATAAATGGCAAAGATAATTATTTGAAAAACACTGAGCGGTATTTTATCGCTTTGTGAATGGAGCCCACTGTTATGCCGCGTACACACGATCAGACATTCCGACAACAAAATCCGTGTTTTTTTTTCAGACTGATGTTGGCTCAAACTTGTCTTGCATACACACGGTCACACAAATGTTGTTGGAAATTCTGAACGGCAAGAACGCGGTGACGTACAACACGTACAACGAGCCGAGAAAAATTGAAGTTCAATAGCCAGTGCGGCTCTTCTGCTTGATTCCGAGCATGCGTGGAACTTTGTGCATCGGAATTGTGTACACACGATCGGAATTTCCGACAACGGATTTTGTTGTCGGAAAATTTGAGATCCAGATCTCAAATTTTGTGTGTCGGAAATTCCGATGGAAAATGTCCGATGGAGCCTACACACGGTCAGAATTTACGACAAAAAGCTCCCATCGAACATTTTCCGTCGGGAAAATCCAACCGTGTGTACGCGTCATTAAAGTTACAATGTATCTGATCACAAAGTCAGCACCTACGTAGGGATCATATTACTTTTTGAACAAATGGATAGGATTTTTTTTAATGTTTTTAATGTATTAAATATTTTTATCTTGAAGAAAAAAAAAAAAACAGACAAGGAGTAACAAGCCACACAAAGTCATACTTAAAGTAGGATGAAATGGGCAATACTGCCACATGCCAAAAAAAAAAAACTACAATTGCGTATAACATGTTTTGATCAGATTTTATTTAATTAACTTTTTTCACATCACAAAACATGAAAACACAAACATAGCACAATAAACACATCACATAGACCTTGAATACAAAAAATAAAATAAAAAACCCACCTATAGAACAGCCGTCCATTGTGCCCAGACAGCCTTAAACTTACTCATTGAGTTTCTTAAAAAATGTGTATGTTTTTTAGGGCTGTTACTGATTAAAATTTTCATGTTCGATGAATCAATTTTTTTTTTTAAATCGATTAATTGACTAATTTTGATTAATTATAACACACATACAGATCCAACTACTTTTAGCTGATCTCCTTGCATTGCAACTCTGCATTAGTCAGTGGTAAATGTGGTATACACTATATACAATCACCCGTCGTTTCCACAATCCATGACTTAACTTCACAGTTCACACAAATACGTTTCAAATTCAAACTGTAGCACTGACGCAAGTCATTTTTTTTTTTCCCACAGTAGCGTGACAATCCCTCCACCTCCGGTCTAACTAATCACTCTCACCTTATGGCATGGACCCCTGTGCAAACAGGTGGTCATGCAAGCGGGTATCAAAAGGGTTAACACGGACCATAAACTTCTCTCACGTCTCCTTAGATCTCAGCAAGGACGCCGGGTCATGGGTAGAAAGAAAAGATCTAAGTGCTCACCGCTTAAGGATAAGATTAAATTTTTGTGTTCAAACACAAACTACTCACATAAAGATGATAAAAACACAGCATGTAAAGCCGACAAAAAAAGACATTGCTATGCTTTGGTCAGACTAGGAGGAGTCACTGATTAGATTAGAAATTGGATGAAGGGTTGGGGCAAAGAAGTGGAGGATTCCTCATTGTCTAAGCTACCTAAAAAAATAGAGTTTTTTATGGCATTGCATCAGTGAGTATATATGCTCTATGAACTATCTAAAGTAATTACGACATTTTAAACCAATTTTTTTTGTATTTTTTATGGTTTACCATCATATTTCTGAGTTTTCTGGTCCAAAAAACTGGGTTCCTTTAAAAACGCTTATAAACACAAACGCGGGTGCCGCGTTTAGCCGCGTTTTGCATCTGAAACGTGGAAAAGCAAAGTGTCTGAACCCATTTTTTTGCTTCTGGAAAAACGAGGTTAAACGCAACTGCATAAAAATGGGAAAAAACGAGACTGTGTACATGGACACATAGGATAAATTCGTAATTTCGTAAGTCGTCAGTGTTTGTTTTCGGACTCGTTCCTATTTTCGTAAGTCGTCGGTGTTCGTATTCGGACTCGTTTGTATTTTCGTAAGAGTTATTTTTATGTTAATTCGTTTTTCCGTTAGTCTAATTTTCGTTTATTCGAAATTCGTATTTTCGTATTTTCGTTATATTTTGTATTCGGACGCATTCGTATTTTCGTAGATTTAGTTACATTCGTACTTTCGTAAGATTGATTTATTCGTACTTTCGGAACATTGTTTTCGTAGATTCGTAATCGGAGCATAATTCATAATTTTATATAATGTGTATGCTATTACATGTTTAAGAAACAAAGAATTTCTCTCTCACAAGTCAGAACTTAACCCAAAATTCCACCAAAACACAGTGCCACCAACCCAACCACGTTTATCAACTAACAAAAAAAAAGTAACGAATTTACGAATCCATTCGAAGCATTGCATGCGTTCAGGGGAAGTTGAAAAAGTGTCCAACTGCCTCTGAACGCGCGTTTAACAGCGTCTCGTGTGCATGGGGCCTAACCGTTCCCTACTCCATCCAAAAACTTTTTTTTTTGGCTATACATACACTTTAAAATTAGTGCAATTAGTGCAAGGGTTAGAGCTACCTTGAAGGTTATGATCATTTGGCTCAAAAATTCCAAGAAAGAAGCTTCTTTACCTCCCAAAAGCCATTGGAATTTTTTTTGGGCATTTTGATTAAATGCATTGGCAAAATCTAGATATGTTTTGGTGATTTTTAAGGGTGCAATGGTCTCATTGCACCCTTAAAAATATCACCAAAACATATCTAGATTTTGCCAATGCATTTAATCAAAATGCCCAAAAAAATTTCCAATGGCTTTTGGGAGGTAAAGAAGCTTCTTTCTTGTAATTTTTGCCAATGCATTTAATCAAAATGCCCCAAAAAATGTCCAATTTTCCCCCCAAAAAATTCCAACCAATCGAAAATTTGCGCATCCCTACTCAGCACTGATGCCACCCCTAGACCCAGCGCCAAGGGGAGTGTGGTGGTATTGTATACGGACAGCGCAGTTGCACTCACCCCTCCTCTTCATGTCAGATTTGACTGTTATGTGACAATGAAAATCTATGGCAAGCTTTTTCCGTTTTTCTTTTTTCTTTTTTTGTTGTAAACAATGTTTTTCTGATTACTTTACATTGTTATGTAAATGGTACTTTCAGATGTTTTGAATCCCCCACTAACAAGCTGCCAAAGACTCCGAAATTAAATATAGAATTCCACCGCCATCTTCACGGGGGGAAAAAAAAAAAAATTATGGTTGCGCATTTCTTGTAGTGTACCAGCAAATAACAATAATTATGTCAGTCAAACGTAATGTATTTATAAATGGTATTATATCTTATTTAAATAGTCATGGACCACATGCTGGAAATTTGAGGCTGGAGTGAACACTTGGGGGAGGGGAGGGGGGGGGGGATATTTCAACCCGGAAAGTGCAGTAAATACCTGTCGGAACTTGGGAACGGCGCTCTGCCGTTAAAATGACACAATTCAGCGTAATTTGTCTCGATAACCCTGAGAAACTGACACCCTGTTTAAATGTCTAAGACGCCTTGTGATTGAGAGCACATAAATTGTACTTGCTTATTTTTTTCTCCATGTAAACTACTAATTACTGTACCTGAATGAAATTTGTCTATTATTTTCACCGCTGGATATTCACAGGGTGGTGCGTGTAACTAATAATCGCCGCCGACGCCGAGTGCACGATTTATGTTTGCTGAACATCATTCCAGATTTGATGTAACAAAATGAAGGTTTCAATCATGTTCCGGCTTCGCAAATGGATTGCATTTAATTAAATGTGTTTTAGTATTTTTTATTACTATTTTTTTTTTTTTCATCTTATTTTTGTCTGAAGTAGAAAAGAAAAAAGTAATTTTCAAGTTGAAAATAAAGATGTTAAAGTGTTTGTAAAGGCAAAAGTTTTTTATTTATTTTTATTTTGTTAGTTTGGAATAGAGTTGGAAAGATTTAGATCGGGGATAGGCAACCTATGAGAGGCGGAGATCTACCTGAACAAAACGAAATGAACTAACAAGGCCTAACTAAATAGTAAGGAAAACGTATAATAAATATAGTAAATTAAATGTCACTGTAGAAATATAAACTTAGCCTACCTTAAAATTGGAGAGCTTCAGTCAGTAGACTAGTGGACAGTGTCAGTAGAGCAGTAGACAGTATGGCAGAGGATGGTGTCAGTAAAGCAGTAGACAGTGTAGAGTGGTGGACGGTGTCAGTAGGTTGGTGGACGGTGTAAGCAGAGCAGTGGACGGTGTCAGTTGGGCAGTGAACAGTGTCAGTATGGCAGAGGACGGGGTCAGTAAAGCAGTGGACTTTGTGAATAGAGCGGTGGACTGTCAGTAGGGTGGTGGACGGTGTAAGCAGAGCAGTTGGTGGTGTTAGGTGTCAGTTGGGCAATGAACAATGTCAGTAGGGCAGAGGGCAGTGTCAGTAGGGCAGTGGACAGTGTCCGTATGGCAGAGGACGGTGTCAGTAGGATAGAGGAAAGTGTACGTAAAGCAGTGAACTTTGTGAATAGAGCAGTGGACTGTGTCAGTAGAGCAGTGAACTGTGTCAGTAGGGTGGTGGAAGGTGTAAGCAGAGCAGTGGGTGGTGTTAGGTGTCAGTTGGGCAATAAACAATGTCAGTCAGGCAGAAGGCGGTGTCAGTAGGGCAGAGGACGGCGTCAGTAGGGCAGTGGATGGTATCAGTAGGGCAGAGGACGGCGTCAGTAGGGCAGTGGATGGTGTCAGTAGGATAGAGGACGGTGTCAGTAAAGCAGTGGACTGTGTTAGTAGAGCAGTGGACTGTGTCAGTAGGGTGGTGGACGGTGTCAGTAGGGCAGTGGACATTGTCAGTAGGGCAGAGGACGGTGTCAGTAGGGCAGTGGACATTGTCAGTAGGGCAGAGGACGGTGTCAGTAGGGCAGTGGACGGTGTCAGTAGGGCAGTGGACGGTGTCAGTAGGATAGAGGACGGTGTCAGTAAAGCAGTGGACTGTGTGAGTAGAGCAGTGGACTATGTCAGTAGAGCGGTGGACTGTGTCAGTACGGTGGTGGACGGTGTAAGCAGAGCAGACTGCTGGCAGACTCAGTACCAGCAGGCATGGGAGGTGAGGGAGTCAAGGGTGGGACTGCAAAGCTCGAAGCCAAACGTACAGGAGGCTTCCACAAGCGCTCTTTAAAGGAAGGTCTCTCTCTGAGTCTGGAGTCAATCAGAATGGCAAACGTGATCCACTTCTCCGGATCTGTAGGTATGTCTCGGGCTGCTATCTCATCTTTGATGTTATCTGAGAGACCATGCGAAAAAGCAGCCACGAGGGCCTCATTGTTCCAAGCGACTTTTGCTGCCAGAGTACAGAATTCAATGGTGTAATCAGCAACAGTTCTCGTACTTGGTTTGATGGACATAAGGCTCTTGGCACCAGAAGTGGAGTGAGTGGGAACGTCAAATACCCTTTTAAAGGACAAACTCTGGGTAACTCAGGACAATGGGATTTTGCGTCTCCCATAGAGGGTTTGCCCAAGCCAAGGCTCTATCAGAAAGCAAAGAAATGATGAAGCCTACTTTGCTTCTGTCCGTGGGGAATGCCTGGGGCAGCATCTCAAAATATATCCCAACCTGGTTGAGAAACCCTCTACATTTAACTGGATCGCCCCCAAATCGCTGGGGAAGCGGAGCGGAACCAGACATACCCCTTACAGAGGTAATATTTGAGGGGGGTGCCTGCACAGAGACTGGAGCAGCAGCAGGGATGGCCTGCCCCCACCAATTGTACTGGAACAGCCACAGTGGAAGGATCCAGGTGAGCAGTGCGAATCAGGAGCATCTGTAACGCTATGGCAAAAATCCATGCAGTGATCCTGCTCATTCAATCTGGAAAAAATATTACCACTAGGTGGATTGCCTGCATCTATTGAATTCATGGACTTCGCCTACTGTCAGGAACCATGAATGAACGAAAACAGAAAATGCTGAAAAAATCACACCTTTTAATATAGTGGTTAAAATGGTACAAATAGTAAACGTAGTCAAAACATAGCCAGGGTTCAGTAATCAAAGCGGGTAGTTAGTGCAAGCCAGTAAATTTGGGAAGCCCGAGATCAGCATAGTCGGAGACAGCAAACAGGATCAGGAACCAGAAGGGATCTCAGCCAGGAAGTCTTTAACAGGAACACAGCAGATAATCTTCAGATATGTTGACCAAGGCGAAGGCATGAGAGAAATGAACCAGACAGTTTATTTAGCCAGAAAGGGCTGGCTGACGAGCAGGAAATGATCACCAGATGAGTGCTGGCAAATAACCGACAGCTGAGCACTGAGAAGGGAGGGCTAAGCCCAGCCCTGACAGGATCATTATTTCCAATGGCAACTAAGGTGGAAGCAATCTTCTCACTGACCACCAGTGTAAGGGGAATTTTTCCCACTGACCACCAATGTAAGGGACATTCTTTCTACTGGCCACTTATATAAGGGACATTATTCCCATTGACCTGACCCCCAATGTAAGGGGCATTCCTCATACTAACGACCAATGTAAGGGATATTCTTCCCATTTGCCACCAATGTAGGAACATTCTTCCGACTTACTATCAATGTAATGATCATTCTTTCCACTGGTAACTAATGTGTGAGCAATCTTCTCACTGACCACCAATGTAAGGTGCATTCTTCCCATTGGACACTAATGTATCAGACATTTTTCCCACTGACTTCCAGTATAGGGAGCATGTTTCCCCCTGGCCACAAATGTAGGAACATTCTTCCCCCTGGCCACCAATGTAAGGGACATTCTTCTAACTGACCACCATTGTAAGGGACATTATTTCCACTGGCCACCTATATAAGGGTTATTATTCCCATTGACCACCAATGAAAGGAGCATTCTTCCCAATGACCACTAATGTAAGGGGCATGCCTCCTACTAACCACTGATGAAAGGGACATTCTTCCCATTTTCCACCAATGTAGGAACATTCTTCCCATTTACTATCAATGCAAGGATCATTCTTTCCACTGGCAACTAATGTGGGAGCAATCTTCTCACTGACCAACACTGTAAGGGGCATTCTTCCAACTGACTATCAATGTAAGGAGCATTCTTCCCACTGGCCACCTATATAAGGGGCATTCTTCCCATTGACCACCAATGTAAGGAGCATTCTTGTCAATAGCCACCAAGGTCAGGAGCATTTTTCCCAATGACCACCAATGTAAGTGGCATTCTTCCAACTGACTACCAATATAAGGGACATTCTTTCCACTGGCCACCTATTAAAGGGGTATTATTCCCATTGACAAATGACCACTAATGTAAAGGGGCATTCTTCCCACTGGCCACTAATGTGGGAGCATTCCACTCACTGATCACCAATCACCAATCACCAATCTAAGTGGCATTCTTCCCATTGACTCACAGTGTAAGGGACATTCTTCCCCCTGGCCACCAATGTAAGGAACATTCTTCTCAATGGCCACC